>CAOKZL010000243.1:600000-830723 GCA_948472985.1 Iguana delicatissima
CATAATCAAACTGGACTATCCATAGAAAATGAGCCAATAGAAAACGATCCTCATAAGCACTCTAATCTACCAATGTTTTCTTAAATGAAGAAATAGTATCAGATATGAGTGGGGGTGGGGAAAATAGCTCTCAACACATGATAACCAGAATAGGAAGTCACTCAGCGTGCATCCACACAGTAGAATTAGAGGACTCTGATACCATTTGAACTGGGCACAGCTTCACTCTATGCAGTCCTGGGATTGATAATTTGGTGATATATTTAGAATCCCCTGCCAGAGAGCTGCCCTGGAGTGCAGCAATAGAACCACACCAAACTACAAATCCCAGGATTCCATAGGGTGAAGCCATGGTAGTTAAAGTGGTAACAAAGTGTGGATTCATATCTTATTGCATATTAACAACCAGACATATACATTAATCCAGGGACTGTTTTCTTTATTATTTTACATAGTTGCTGCTGCTCAGGTTTGCTTGATTTAGCCTTGTTGTACAGAATTCTACAGGCTCATCAAAACTACCCACCCTGTTTTACCACCCATGCATTGAACACATATTTGTCACAAACTTTTAATGCTATTCATTCTATTAATGCTATTCATTCTTCTACTGCAGCAATCCATGGTTAATCTGTGGTAATATGTCTATATGCAAGCCATATTTATGCAAGTCATATTTATATGTATGATACAGTCCTTCTGAGAAAGCAGCTCTATCAGACTTGGCTTTTTCCTCTCAACTGTCATGCAGCTGTCATTCTACCAGGCTACACATGAAACAGAGGAAGAAAACAGGACCCACCCTATCCATGTGGCCAATAAATTATCAACTTTTGGTTCATCCTCTTTTAGGACTCTTTCTTTTTCATGAGAAGAAGACTGTGAACAACCAGCAATATTCTGGCATGATGGTTCAATTAAACCTGGTAACTGTATGAACCTCACATCATTAGGACCTTGTGCTTGGATTTTCTTTTTCCTGATCCACTTTTTCTTTTGTGCCTTGTCTTAAGTCTGAGGGCAGGGATAATCTTGTCTTATTTTTATTGATGTATAAGACATAGTCAGAAACTTTATAACTGTAAATCAGACCATGCATGATACAAACAAACAAGAAGGGTAATGATAGCTGTTACTCTGTTAGATCCACTGGAGAAAAGGATGGTTTTTAATATCACCACCACCACAACTGCTAACATCAAAGGAGTGGGATTTCTATAAGCTCTAATGTCACCAGGAGGAACGGTCATCTTCCATCATGTTTGCTGATCATTCTAACCATTTCAAGCTACAGAAAGCAAAATATGTAAAAATGAAGAGCTAACACTATAATATTGACTAATGTTTATTTTTTAAACAGTTATATTATATTCAAATTGCCCTTCATCCATATGGATACCAGGGCAATGTGCAAATATAACCAAATTTTTGAAATGATTAAGACACTAACAAATTCCAAAGATAATATCAAGTCAAAGAAAAGGAGCAAAACCAACAAAATATATTGTATTTTTCTCAATCCAGACAGTGCATATTGTGATGAACGAATGAGTTCCAGAGGGAAAAAGTACGGTCCTGAACCAAACTGAAATGGCCGCACGCAGTGCATTGTTGGAAGGAGGGGTTTGGATTGTGAAGCGAGGATTCCTTGAACTGTGAAATTGAGAACACACGGAATGCTAATTTGGCTTGAGAAGAAAGTTTGCAAAACAATAAGGACTTGGCACCAACAGAATGTACTCTTGAGATGCACAGATCCAGAAGTGTGGCTTCCTTAATTGCCATGTGATGTTGCCTACAATGCATATCTTCTTTGATTGTCTTTATGTTTCATCCGCCTTCATGAATTCACGATATTCAACAGTAATCAATACCTTTATTAAGAAAACAGTTAAGTTCTTATGTGTAAAGGCAGAAGAAACAAGGAGCCGTGAAAAGCCTGGCACACCCTCAGACGGGCAAGCGGTGACGTATTTCTGACCCTACCCTACCCTGCATGGCCGAGAACCACTGAGGCATTTGATACATTTCCTGACAACATGATATATGACCAATTCTTCTGCAAGCAACCTTTTATTAGTAAGGTACAAGATGATATGAACTATTCTTTTAATTGCTTGATTGCCTTTATACAATGAAAGTCCTGGAACCCTGGCAACCAGCAAAACCTGTCCTTTTCACAAGAAGTGAGAGACATGACTATAAAGAGGGGAAGATTTTCAACTCACTTTCATGACCCTTGGCTGCAGCAGAGGGCATCCATACCTTCGAGGACATCTGGCCAACGTTCGGCGAAGGACCGGCTTTTCGTGAGTATGTTGTATGATTGAGTGGGTGAAAGAAAGCTCTTGATACAGAAATGTGATTTTTGTATTTCATGTCTTAATAAATGTTACATGCATAGTGGTTAAACCCAGATCTGGTTTCCTATGTGTCTTCTGTTGGGATCCTATAGTCCAGGGTGGCTGAATTTCTCTCTGGGTCAAACGTACCAACAATCTCGGTCCATGACACTATGTGTATGTGACAAAATGGATTCTTGTGCCCATCATTGTTCATGATTCTTCCTAACCTACATGAAGTGAGTAAGAAGTAGAATGGAGGAATGTGGACTGAGATAGGATTAGATTAAGGCCATTTCTGCAGTATAGTGCTATTATTCCACTGTCAACATCCTATGGAATCCTGGATTCCATAGGATGTTGAAAGTGGAATAATAGCACTATAACAGTCCAGTGAAGAAATGGCAGATTCCATAGGTATGGTGCATTCTGGTTTAGATGAGAGTCCCCTTAAATCTTAGTCAAATCCTGCTAAAACATGCTTATATGCATACCCCTGAGGCCTTTTTCTGACCCATTACATCAGTGGTTCTCAACCTGTGGGTCCCCAGATGTTCGTGGACTTCAGCTCTCAGAAGTCCCAGCCACTATGGTCAATGCTCAGGGCTTCTGGGAGCTGAAGTCCACAAACATCTGGGGACCCACAGGTTGAGAACCACTGCATTACATGATCACTGATCAGTTATGTAATGCTTCCATTCACAACTCATTTGGGTTGAGCTCACCATTGATTATCTCACCATGTCACTAAACAGCAATTCACCATCACATCATGGCAAATCTTTTGATCTTCTTGTGCTTTCAAAAAAGCATGAACATTTATGCAAGTGATTCATTGTACCATGCTGCCAACTTTCATTGAGTCCATTGCTTTGAATTCTTCCTAAGAAACTTATTTTTATGTGCTAAGTTGGTCTCATGTCCCCAAAGTCATATTCTTCTCCTATATTTAGCCAGTATGTTTTAAAAATCCAGAAATTTCCAGTATAAGTGCAAGAAGCTGAGAAAATAAAAACTATTTTCAATATTACCACCACTAATCCATCCATTAGGCTTAGTAAGGCAGCTGCCCCATGCTGCAGATTTAGGTTGTCCTGAAAGAGTAACTTATCATTGGTTCCTTGATTGCTGATGACTGAATGTTTAGTGTCAGGTATGAGGGGAGGTATTTTCTGCTTCATGTGGCAGAATAACAAGACTGGCTTTGGGAACTTCGCACCTTGACATGAGTGAATAGGGGATGTCATTTCTACTTCTGGCAGCAAAATGCCTTGGATCAGTTCTCACCTTTGCCTAGAAAGTATCTATAAATCAATGAGCAAACAGGAAAAAATATGTTTGAAGACCTTTAATATAACACCAGACAAAGACAGAAAGCTCATTGCTTTGTCTAAAAATGAAAATAGATTGTCTTCTTGAAACCTATACATATTTTAAAAAATGGCTGAATAGGTATAAGCTGGGAGATCTTACATCCTATAGAGATAGCATGCCATCTCCTCAGCAGAGTAGCCTTGGTGACCAGTTCCCAGGCAAAATTGTGTACTTATCTCACTTGTCAACATTTTGCATTTTGCAAATCAAGTAGTGGATGTACTATGCCAATGGAGCAATGCTTGATATAAAAGCGTAAAGTGTTAGTACCACTCAGTTTTGCTTTGGTCAGACCTTGCCTGGTATATTGTGCCCAGTTCTGGGCACCACAGTTCAAAAGGCATCTTGACAAGCTGGAACACATCCAGAGGAGGGTGATCAAGAAGACCGAAGGTCTAAAAAGCTGTGAGAAACTATTTAGTGAGCTGGATATGTTTGGCCTAGAGAAACAGACTGAGAAGTGACATGATAGCCATCTTTAAATATCTGAAGGGATATTGTATATATTTATATGGTTTGCTGCTGCTCCAGAGACTAGAACATCCAACAACGGATTCAAGCTGCAAGAAAAGAGATGCACCTGAACTTTAGGAATACTTCTTGACTGTAAGACTTGTTTGTGGACATTCCATATTAGGAGGTCCTTAAACAGAGGTTGGATGGGCATTTTTCAGGAACACTTTAGTTGTATATTCCTGCATGACAGAGGGTAGAACTGGATGGTCTTCATAGTCTTTTTCAACTCTGTGATTCTTTGATTTCTGAAAAGATAGCCAAGACAGAATCGTTCCTCAAAAGCAGCCACTGCAATACTCTTGTTTCTTTCGACACAGTCAGATAGCTGTGACAAGATCTGAGGAAGTCACCAGCAGTATAATATAAAGGATCTTATGTTCAATCTTAGCTAACAGTAAAAGTAAAAAATTGCTGTTGGAGGGAACACAAGGTACTTTTAAGAGCCCATTTGAAATAGCCAGATTTTTAGAATTGCTCTTTCTCTAAAAGCAGTTTAAAGTCTGGTTGAAGTGTTATTTGTAGGCTACTTCTTTTACTGCCAGAAACTACTTATCTGTGTGACTCCTGTAACTCAGAACATAAACAGCGAGCTCCCCAGGTCTCAGCATCTGTGACCTTCACCATCTTCCTCCTCCTCATTTTGTTTAGCACTACCTGTATGTCGTTGTGTGCCTTCATGTCATTTCTGATTTATGATGACCTTAAGGTGAGACTTTGCAAGATATGGGTTATTTCCGCACAACACTGTTATATTGCTATTATTCTACTTTCAACATCCCATGGAATCCTGGGATTTGTCATTTAGACAGAGGCATTTAGAATGATCAGCCAGAGAGCAATTTGGCCTCAGTAACTACAAACACTAGAATTCCACAGGATGTTGAAAGTGGAATAATAGCACTACAACTGTGTAGTGAGGAAAAGGTCTTATTCAAAGGGGGTTTGCCTTTCCCTTTCTCTGGGGCTGAGATTTTCCCAAGGACACCTAGTGAGTTTCCATGGCAGAGCAGGGATTTGAACCCTTTTCTCCAGAATCATAGTCCAACACTCAAACCACTACTTACACTGGCTCACTACTTCATTTTATGAAGGAAATGTATGGCAGGTTCCCAAAAGACTTACAATTTGAAACAAAATCAGGGAAACAGCAGAGGGGGACTAAAGGTATTGGTAAGACGAGGAAAGGTGTGTGGTTCCTTTTATTGCATATGCTTCTGTTTAATTACAGTTAAAGTAGCATGATCTGGAAAGTATTTGTTCTTACTTTGGATATAGAGTCAAGTGCTGTGTGGACTGTTAATCTCACTAATCATATCTCAGGTGTTTGTTTAAATTTGCGAAAAACAGATTCCCCACCTCTCCCCCCCAAAAAAAAACCCTGTCTTTTTAAACTATTTATGTAAACAAATGATTTTTGAGTGCTTTGTTAGAATGATGACATGCATAATCACATGTTTGTTTGGGTATTTAATCCATCAATAATACAAGGGGTGAATTGGCATAGTTTATGTTGAGTTCACTTATGAGATCTGCTGTCCCATGTGGCATCAGGCAACTCTTAATGTTGATTGAATTAAACAAGCTTACTAACTTATTTTGGAACAGGATTTTTTTTTTAATGCATCATATCTTTTAGCAGTTGCCTACCCCATATACTAAGATAAAACACCAGTGAAGAACACCAGGAGAATTACATGTAGCAAACTGTCCTAGTGTAATGAGGGGCATATAATCCAAGACAGCACTGAAAAAATCCATCAAGATCAGTTGGCATTTAACAAAGTACAAAGTACACTAACACAGCAGAACAAAGATCATGAGATAAAAGAAAGGATAGATCTTTGAGCCAAATCAAATTGAACCTAAATCTAACATAGATGACATCTGTATCCTGGTATCTTGAATCAATCAGGTAAACAAGTGGCAGTTGCAAGCCACTTAATTTTTTTAATGGTCAGTAGACATTTAATCGAAACACAGATGGTGTTTTAAGAAACAGCAAAGTTTGTATAGTTCACCTAAAGCTAAAGTGAATGGCTGCCTTCTACAGTAGTTTGTTGTCTTCCAAGGGAAGACAAAGTATGGCTCAAGTCAAAATATGGCTTCTACCATCTTCTCTTCTTTGCGATCAAACTATCTGCAAGGCTGACAGGGCAGAACAAGGCAGTGCAGCGTGTATCAGCAAGAAAAAAACATATTACAACATACTGTTTCAGAGAATCAATGTGGTCAGACTGAATGCATTAGGAGGTTAAAGATTTGCATGTTCTACTCTAACCTACATAACCAGACTGCCACAAACAGACACAGCTATACAATCAAAGAGGTGGAGGGGAATGCAAGGGACAACTAATTTAGAATATAAAGCAAAAGCAATCCTGAAGACAGCTATCCAGCTTCTGTTTAAAGACCTTCAATGAAAAAAGACCACCTGTTAGAGGCCATACCACCCCATCAGGGTGTTCATTCCTCCCATGAACCACTTTTAACATCAGGAACTTCTTCCTAATGTTTAGGAGGGGGGTATCATTTGTTTTGTTTTGTTTTGTTTTGCTTTGTTTTGCTTTGCTTCTTGTAGTTTGAATCTGCTGGTTCACAGGCTAGATTTTGGAGTGGGAGAAAACACACCTGCTCCTTCTTTTTGCAATCTCTTCAGATATTTAAAGATGGGTATCATGGCACCTCTTAGTCTTCTTTTCTCTAGGATAAACATAAGCAGCTCCCTAAGCTGCTTCTCACAGGGCTTGGTTTCCAGACCTTTGGACATCTTGGTTGCCCTCCTCTGGACATGTTCCAGCTTATCAATATTCTTACTGAATCGTGATGCCCATAACAAGACATAGGCCATTTCTGCATTACACTGTTATAGTGCTATTACTCCACTTTCAACATCCTGTGGAATTCTGGGGTTTGTAGTTTACTGAGGCCAAAGAGCTCTCTGGTTGAGAAATCTAAATGCCCCTCCCTAAACTGCAAACCCCTGGATTGGAGGAGGAGGTTGAAAGTGGAATAATAGCATTATGACAGTGTTGTGTGGAAATGGCCATAGTATTCCAGGTGAGTTTTGACTAAAGCAGAATAGAACAAGACTATTACTTCCCATGATCTTGACACTATATACTTGTGGAATCAGCCTAAATTGCATTGGGAGGTTGGTGGGGTTTTCTTTGTTTGTTTGTTTTGTTTTTGCTGCCCATTACACTGTTGACTTGTTTATCCTCGGGTCTACAGTGTACACACAAACTCAGAAAGCATCTTCAGGATCGATACAAAAAGCCAGATGAACATCAGTTGGAAAAATATCCCATGTCATAATCATATTCCACCTTCATATGTATTCAGTCATTTGTTGCAAAAATAGGTCTTATATCTCTCTGCAGGCAATGAGACAATGTTCATGTGTGTATTTGATTTGGGTTTGGGTCAATAATCCTAATGGTTCTCTTTCAGGAATAACAGGGGCAATTCAATGCTAAGTCTTTTACCAGCACGTAAGGCTGAGGTTGGAAGCCTTTTGTCCTCCAGATGTTGTTAGACTTCAAACCCTATCATCCCTATATATTGGCTATGCTGGCTAGGGCTTATGGTGGTTGGAGCCCAACAACATCTTCAGGCCATAGCTTCCCTCCACCTGGTGTAAGGTGAACCTCTGAAATTCAGAGATGCTAAATGTTTCTCTGGCCCTATATCTCCTTTGGTGGATGGAGAAAAGAAAAAGAAAGGAAGGAAGGAAGGAAGGAAGGAAGGAAGGAAGGAAGGAAGGAAGGAAGGAAGGAAAAGAAACTGTTTGGGAAAGTCACATCACTTTCTGTTAAGCAACATGAAAACCAGTTCCGGTGTTCTGTGAAGTGTCATTAAATTAAGCCCAAAGGACTGATATAAATTTTACCCATTTTTACCATTACCCTGTCATGGGTGGGGATAATGAGCTGTGATGCAAATGCATGGTTAAGGTGTACTTTGTTTCTTCTTCATGTTCCCATGTTACTCATATTCTAAGTTTGTCTTATGACAAATAATATAAAATAAAATTATGACATTAATTATATGTGAAAAATAGCATAAAGACCAAAATTACAAGGAGGTCTCTGTGGTCCTAATTGAAATTCTGCTCTAATGGCAGCAAGTAAAATAACTGTCTGACTGGACTAACCTGCTGGGCAATAAGCAGTCAGCTTCTATCTTCCTTTCTTCAACCTTCCTTTCTTCCCTCCTTCCTTCCTTCTTTTTGTATTTTACTGAAGACAAACATAAGTACAATAGCCATAGAGGTTATGAGTACAACTCCTACAGCAAAAATATACAAAAAGGGATATAGTAATAAAAGAATAAACCTCCAAGAATTAACAAAAATACGTATGTCTCAATACTTGATACTGCAGACAGTATCTAATAGGGTTTAGTTTTTTTTGAAACATAGACAAGACAGATTGTGAAAAGTTGATTATATAGTTACAAATTCAGTTTCTATAAAAGAGGGTCTCTTGAAGCTGTCCTGTTTGCTGTTTTATTGCAGAGTTGGCACATTTTAGCTTCCTTAGCTCTTCTGTTTTAGAGAGCTAAAAGAGGGAGCATGATTTGGATCAAATAATTGTGATAGGAGAGTTTCTTTAGGTGCCACCCGACTTTTCTCCCTGCTGCATTCCACTCCCAGATGATACACGTACACACAATAATTTCAGACAGAAGATCAATATTGTTGGCTCTCCACATTCACTAGGTGCAAGATTCTCACAAAACGCAAATAACAAAATACAAGTTTGTCCCCACCAGAAAGGGGCCAAGGCATGGTGAAAGGAACAGGCACCCAAGGTCCAAACTAGGGCCATTTCTGCACTGGACTGTTATAGCGCAATGATTCCACTTGCAATGGCCCCTCTCGAAACTGCAAACCCCAGGATTCCATAGGCTGTTGCAAGTGGAATCATCGCGCTATAACAGTCCAGTGTGGAAATGGCCTAGGTCAGGGAAAGGAGAGGGAGTGAGTGGGTCAGCACGGTGGCCCTACACTTTCTCTCTCTTCCTATCTCTTTCCTTGGGTATGAGGGAGGCATTAGAAGAGGGTTTATGGCACTGAGAAACTGGACTGTGTGCCATCTTTAGCTGGCCTGGCAGTGGCTGCTGGAGAAGGAGGACAACCAGAAGGAGGTTTTTTTAGGGGCTGTGTGGCCCGATTGGAGCTGCTGAAAGGGAAAGTTCTTCTGGAATTGAAATGCCTGAGGGAGGAGCAAGGGTTAGTGAAACTCACAAATAATCAGTCCATAAAAGTGAAACCCACAAATGTGTAGGGCCAACTGTATTAATTGTCCAGTGAGGTTTCAGTTATAAGGAGCAACCTAAAAAGCCAACTAAACATCTTGTCTTTTATAATTGAGTAAAATAATTTCTGAGGGAGATCATAGTGCAAAATGGAGAAATAGATCAAGATGGGCCATCTATTTATTTAAATTCAGATGTAACTATTTCAATTAATTTCTATAATAGGCAATAGGCATATAAACAGAATGTAATATAGTAATGGAGATGGGGAAAATGGCTGAATTAAAACTTATCAAGAGATTTTATTCTATTTGTTTAGGTATGATTTCCTGTCCCATTATAGCAGGTGAAAATGCTACTGCTCAATGTCCAGGTCAGTGAACAGTAAAAGAACTGCTATTCAGGACTTGATCCTGGATGAGTGTGCCAACCTGGCCTGGGGAGGAAGTTAGTCCCACTCAGCATTTTCCACCATGATATTCTGTGAAGCAGCAAATGAGATCTGAGCAGTAAGGAAACAAAGTTACAGTGGTCTTTCTTGATTCCATCCCCCTCACCAAGTGTGCTATCCTACAGTCTGCAGAATCTGAGTGTGCGTATCTGAAGTTGGAAAGCCAAAATAAAATAGGGATTCTTGTGGTGTACCATCAACCCTGACAGATCTCAGAAGAAGATGTCATTGTCCTGTGCCTGGCTATGAGGCCATAGCCTTATTATTTCAAAACATGGGTGACTCAGGAGCCCACCTGCCATGCCAGTACCTCCACGTGACAGAAGAGAATCAATTAGCTCAAAATTTGGAGACCTACAAGAGGGGGGTAACTTAATGAGATCTTTCCACCTGTGTTTATGGGGTCATGCAGGAAAGAACCACTCAGAGAATCCAAATGTAAACTAAAAATATGATTTATTGAGAAATTCACACATGCACACAAAAGGTCCAAGCACTCACACACTCACACAAAGATTAACCGAAGGTAAAAGGAGGAAAGTTGTGGACAGAGGAATTTTAGGGTTTGGGTGATAATTACTGCTCCAGAGGGAAGCAAGGAAAAGCAGTAATATGACAATTCTTGTTTGGAAATCTCAGCGACAGCATGGCATTCAGCAAGGCAACAGACTGCTCCAAACCACTCAAAACTCAGGGTTTTTATACCCCGAAACAACCCTGCAGTTACGGGTGTGAATGACTCTCCCAGCCAAGTGGACAATGGGAGTTGCAAGACAAACAATGAGGTCCAGATGGTATTAATGGTCTTAGTGCTTAGGTGACAGAGAGGTAATGGTTGTTGTAATAGCTCTGTATTGTGGCCAGAGTGGAAAGACAAAGCAGGGAAACATCCAGATGAGAGGGATCAGGGTTAGAACAATCACAGTTTGGTAGGAACTTCCCTTTTCTGCACAGAGATGTCCAGCTTCCGTATAAGCCTATTGTCTCCAGACTTGCCTCATACCCTGCCTGACAGTGACTTCGGTTGCACCTAGAAGGGGTGTGGGCTGACCTGCCTTGCCATTTCACATTTACAGTCAATAATTTTCCTCTTTCCAGCTTGACTTCCAGTCACCTCAGGCTCTATTTTATAATGGATATCAGTTAATTTAGTAACAATTAAATCATATTTGCCAATTAAATCATATCAGTCTTGGGGAGTGTGTGGGGCCGTAACAGCTATAGGCTTCTCCAGTTCTCCACTCTGGTTCTTACCAGCCACTGAATGGTGCTGTAGTGCAGCTGCTAATGCATGGGTCCTGGAGGGGGTAAAGAGGATCCATGCCATAGTTTCCCCTGCAGAACTTTTACACTATGTTCTGTGATACAGGATCTTGGACAAAGAAGGAGGAAGGCAGAGGGAGGGAGGGATGAAAGCAGACCCCACTGCCAATATTTCATACATCTGATGAAGTGATGATGCTACAATCAATCTAATTTTTCTGGGGTTTTTTCTTTCAGAAACAACAGACTTGAGATTGCATTACTCCACCTGATTTTCCAACTGGTTTCCCATTCTGCTATTTCATCTGAAGGTCTTTTTCCATTATGTTCAACTGTTGGGTTCCTAAGGGTATATTAATCCATCCCTTTGGTTTCCCAGTTGCCCTTTTTTGACTGTCATAGTTCAACATCTGAATTCATTATTAGTATATGTAATACAATTCCATTAAGATCTGCTATGACTAATAGTAGCTTAAATGTATATACAATTGTATATTAAATGATTAATGTAAAAATAAGAAACAGATCAAGATGATCCATATAATTTTTCAAATACACCTTTAATTAATTCAATTAACAGGTGAAAGGCAAATAAACATAAGACATGCATGGAGATAAGGAAGAGGCGTATAACATAAGCATGACTATAATATAGATACAATTACAATAAATATGGAATACCATGGCACCCCAGTCAACCTTTTTTGAAAAAGAAAATAGTTCTGGTGAATTCTGGAACAGCTGACACTAACCAGGAACTTAGTTCCACATGTGATGATTTTCTGTCCACACAAAAGCTTGAAAAGTTAGTAATAACTTTAACTGATCCAGGAAATTACTAGTCATGAAATCTCATTCGATCCTTAACTGATTCTTCTTAGGCCCTTTTGGCATGTGAGAAAGGAACCGCGTGAAAACGGGACTCACTGGATTTCTTTGGCGTCCGGTTGAGTCCGTCGGGACGAGGAGCAGTGCGAGCTCGTCGCTCCGCACTGTTCCAACATCCAAAATGGCGGCTGGTGGAGGCTCTCCACCAACCAGAGAAGCTCGCCAGCCTAAAGCCCACCCCAGCAGCTCTGCAGGCATACACTAGTGCACGCCTGCAAATCTGCACTGGAGGGCGGCGAAAGAGTGACATGGAGTCGTGCTTTCCATGCTTTTTAAAAACCTCTAAAAATAGGTTTTTAAAAAATACGCCAAGCGAGCAGTTCCAGTCGCTCCGGAGTGGACTGAGGTGTGGAACTGCAAAAAGTAGTCCGCCCCAGTCCATGCTATGGTGCAGAAGACCTCTGTTGGAGGTCGCTCTGCACCATTTAACAAAGCCCGGTGCGGAAAGGGCCTTAGTGGAGGCTTGAAAGAGGTTCAGTTCCTAACTTATAAAGATTTAATTAGGCATTTGTTCACAGCCGTTAAATTAAGCATTGCTCAGTGCTGGAAGTTACCTAATATTCCATCTATAACTCACTGGCTACATAGATCCTGGGACTTCAGAATCATGAGCAAAATAACACAGAGCAAACTTTTGAGGCATAGATATGAAACAAAAAGCTTGAAATCTGATGCTGACAAATCCACAGTTTCAAAATCAGACTTGTATATGAATGTTTCTTTCTAGTTATGACCATTTCACATCCGTATTAATATAGGGGGTAGATTATTTAGAAGTGGGAAGGATCAGTGGCAGGTTACAAGGTAAAGACACCTATTCATATGTGCCTAATACATGCTTTACCTCTCCTTTTTTTATGCAATTGCTTTCTTTATTCAATTTCTAGATTCAGACTATCTTACTTATTTCATTATTTAATGATGTAGTTAATTTATTATTATTATTATTATTATTATTATTATTATTTTAAATTTGGTGGTTGCTAATTTCACTGTAAGAACCAGCATAGTGTAGTGGTTTGAGCGTTGGACTAGAACTCCTGGAAACTAAGGCCGTTTCAACACTACATTGTTATAGTGCTGTTATTCCACTTTCAAAATCCTACAGAATCCTGGGGTTTGAAATTTAGGCCCTTTCCGCATCTTACTTTTCCGCGGGGGGGGTGGCATTCATGTGAGCAGCCTCTTGCGCGAGGCGCTCACTTCGCTTCTCCTTCCTTACCGCAGCTGGCTTGCCGGTCGCGCGAGTGCCGAGCAAACTCCCCCCTTCCTACTGCAGCACAACCTGGGAACTGCAGGCTAGTGCTGAGGCAGGAAGCACGACCGGCCTGGCTCCTGACGCACCACAGGGCAGGTAAGTGCGCTAGGGCCCCAGGAGCCTTGCGCGACCGCGCACCATTTTCGGCTTGAAGCCGAAAATAAAAAATGTGTGCGCAGTTCACGTTAGGCTCGTGAGTGTCACATAAATGGGAGTGCGTTGTACAGACCACCGCTCCCATTTACGCGATGCTCAAGGGGCCCTCTCGCAAAAGAAACTGCGTGCGAAAAGGCCCTTAGGGAGGGGCCTTTAGAATTCTCAGAGAGCTTTTTGGCCTCAGTAAACTACAAACCCCAGAATTCCACAGCATGTTAAAAGTGCAATAACAGCGCTATAACAGTGTAGTGTGGAAATGGCCTAAGTCAGAATCTCTGCTCACTCATAGAAACCCACAGGATGACCTTGGGCAAGTCACACACTCTCAGCCTCAGGGGAAGGCAATGGCAAGCCCCTTCTGAACAAATCTTGCCAAGAAAACCATGTGATAAGTTTACCTTAGTGTTGCCAGAACTCAGGAATGAGCTGAAGAACACTCAGCAACAAGAATTTCATTGCTTTGCTTTGAACCTTGCTTTGAACTTTGAGGAGTTGCTCCCTCCCTAGGGAAGAACATATCATCCCTCTGGCTCTATGGTTTACCAGGGAGATACAACCAATTATTATACTGCATGAGGTTTATTAGCTCCCAAGCCTTACACAGTACAAAAGCCTGTTATTTCCACCCTGCATTCTGTTATAAGGCCAAGACTTGAGGCCTCTGAGCAAACCCCCAGAGCATCATGTAGGTGCAGTAGCCTTTAAATTTCACCCAGATCAATTCCCTGAAGAAATGTAAGTTTGTGCTGTGTCTCGTCTCATGTCTCAGCACAATCAGCCCCATGGAGGAGGAGAAGTCTGCAAAAATTCAGGCTCACAGGATCATTTACGATCACTGAGGTGACAGGCAAGGCAGATCTTTATATACCCTCAAACATTTCACAGATGAACAGTGGGATGTGTCTAACCAAGCAATATCAGTGTGTGGTCAAGATGGCAGGAATACACAAGGAAGAATACACAAGCTTGGAGAGGCTGCAGTAGTTTGCTTTTGCCTGAGTCTACAGGGAAGTGCAAGATTCTAGCCACTCCTCTCCACTCCCTCTTATGAGTTCGTGGAATACAGGCTGCTTTTGCACACTGAGCTCAGTTGAAGCAACTGAAGAAAGCTGAGGATGACGGAGGACAGTAGGATGAGGAGAGGGAAACTGGAACATTTGAATAACAGCTGAAAAAGTGGTAGGACAGAAGGTCCTGTGCACAGCTGCTAATGTTACTCTTACCATTGGTCAGGCTAGCAGCTTCCCCAGTCTGTGAGAAGCAGCAGGAGAGGAGGAGGACAACATGGTAATCCCTGACACCCTCTCACAGTCCTAAACAAAATCTTTACATGTTTCCCCCCATTACCATTTCTCAAGGCTATCTTCATTCAACAGGAGCAGTCAACAACTATAGGCTTTTTTGCTATGTTTTGAGAAGTCTCATCCTACTATCTTGTCTGAACTGAATTAATTCATGAGTGCAGATCTTTGGGGTTTCTCTGATGTTCATCTAAAGAGTTCTGTACTGCAATGGCCCAGATGGTTGTAAGAGTCTACCAGTACAATTTCCATCCTTGAAGTTTCCTGCTGAAGATATGCAGAGACTCCACTAAATCCCAAAAATTTAGCTGGTGGAAGGAAACAGACAGTTGTGTTCCACCAGTACTAGCTGGCAAAGGAATGGAAAACAGAGCATTCTAGTGGGCTGGGTGGTGGGTAGCTGAATTTAGATCTTCTTAACTGTCAATTTTGCCAACCTGGAGCGAAGTCTACCCTCCGTATAACTTCTTTCAAAGGTGTGTGTATGTGCCTTCAAATCACCTGTCAACTTATGGCAAGCCCATGAATTTCATAGGGTTTTCTTTGTTGCTGTTTGCTTTCAAGCCATTTCTGACTTACGACAACCCTAAGGTGCACCTATCACAGGGTTTTCTTGGCCGGATTTGCTCAGAGGGGAGGTTGCCACTGCTTTCCCCTGAGGTTGAGAGAGTGTGACTTGCCTAAGGTCATCTAATGAGTTTCCATGGCTGAGCAGGGTTTTGAACCCGAGTCTCTGGAGTTGTAATTTAACACTCAGATCACTGCACTACTTTGGTTCTCTTAGGTGAGGAATAGTCAGATGTGGTTTTGCGAGTTTCTTCCTCTGAAATATAGCCTACAGCACCTGCTATTTATTGGCAGTCTCTTATCCATGTACTAACAAAGACTGATCCTGTTTAGTTTCTGGGATCTGGTGCCTTTAGAGTATTGGGATTTGAAAGACCCGCTGGGCAAAGTGTGCTTTCTCTCCCTCTCTCTCTCTCTCTCTCTCTCTCAGTCTCTCCCAATTGAGATTATTCTCCCTGTTGCCAAACAGAGACCTACATCCAGTTCCTTGTCCCCACTAAAGTGGACACCACTGAATCAATGGGAGTTGCATAAGTGTTGACCTGCAGCAAGCAATTGATTTAATGAGCCTATATTCTAGTTAGGATTAGCAATTGGATTTAGGCCAGAAGCATCAGAAAGTATGAGTCAAGGGAAAGAGTTATTTTATTAAAATGGGACATAAATGGGACATAAACCACTCACTCATTCCTATTCTCCTTTTGCAAAAAGATTGCATTTATTTGTGTCACATATTTTTATCTTGCCTTTTAGGGTAAAACCCTGTGTTTACAGTTCAGAGAAACCTCTGTAACTGGAATTGCCAAAACTAACTTGTAACAAAGAGGTTCTCTGCCTGTAAATATTTGTACCTGTGTAAATATTTATACCAGTAATATTACTGTGCTGTTTTTCAAGAATAAACTGAATTTTATTATGCACATGGTGAAGGCCCATTGAACTGAGCAATGCCAATAGAACATGTTTAATCTGTTTTTTTTAAAAAAGAAACAATGCAAAATCCTTTCTCTCTCTCTCTCTCTTAACCGCAACTAATTCCTTTAAAAGAGACACAGAGTGGAGCTAAGCACGATGATAACACACCCACATGTTTAAAGATGTGTCGCAATCAATCTCTGGTAAAGTTCTAACATAAAAACCCTACTTTCATGGAGAGTGAGGCAACTAGCTCAGGAAACAAAATGTTGCTTTTAATGAGTAGGCAGCAATATATTTTGCAGCCGTTGCATTTCTTGCCCTGGATAGGGAGAACAGTTTCTGAGATTTTCTGCTTCGTGTGATCAAATAAGTCAACTGGCTTTGGCAACCGTTCACCTTGGCTAGGGTGATTAGAGAGTTGCTATTTGCTGCTTCACCTCAGGCAGCAAATGATTGTAAGCCTGCTCTGGAAAAAAAAAAAAGATAAAAGGTCCACCACATCCAGTGTAGTATAGTAATCTGAGTGTTGGACTATGGCCCTAGACCAGGGTTCAGTTCCTGTTCAGCTATGGAAATCCCCTGGGTAAGCCTGGGCACATCACACACTCTCAGCTCCCAGAACACCTTATGATAGGTTTGCTTTAGAGTCATCATAAGTCTGAAACAACTTGAAAGCACACCACCACCACCACCACCATCACAGTTCCATTAGTCCAGGAGGAAGGCTCCAGCTGGCATTCTACTGTTAGTCCCTCCCACTGAATGATTCCATTTAATTAATGGGATTTACTAACTTGTTGACTAGCTATTAAACAATTTAATGGGTTTGGATTTAATGAACAGAATTCAAGCTTCTCACTCTCAACAGGAATTCTGCAATGATTATATTTATGTATGTGCTAGAGAGCAACAGAGGCCACAATGAGAAACGAGAAACTATCCAGACTCTCACTCGGTTGGGAATTGCTTGGGATACAAATATCTTTAAATTCTTTAAAACCATAGTACATTCTTACAATTCTATTCCCAGGCTGGCCCCTCTTGCAATACCACCCATACTCAACAGCTGTGCAACTTACTAATATTAAATACAAGCTCTTCTTAAGGAAACAGCTGCTTTCTGCTTATTAATAGTCATAAAAGAGGGGCGTTTGGAAAGCAACCCTGAGTTATGCCTTGACTGGTCAAGTATCCATTTCAATTATTCATGCTAGTGACATATTTAGATAACTGAATTCATTGGAGATATTAAAAGAAAAAGAAAAAGTGAACAATATTTGGAGTGGACTCGCATGCAATCTATGGGTGTTTCCAGATGAGGCTATTATTGTGCAATCACACAGCATGGCATTTTATTAAGGCAGAGGGTATTCAGAGGTTGTTGTCTGTCACACATAGCCAGCCAATTTTTGTTTCCCCAATGTTGCTTCTATCTTTTTTCTTTCTACAAAAGAATCCATCAAAGAGGAACAGGTAGAATAGTTGTACAATGTATAGGCAACCAAGATTCTAGAAGCTCTGAAAGTGCATCTCTTGACTTTGACAATAGCCAGAGCTTGGGAAATTTACTTTTTTATTTACAGCTCCCAGAATCTTCTATCCATGATGGTCCATGACTTCTAGAAGGTCTTCTAGAAAACAACTTTTCTCAAGCTGTAGAATATAGTTCTAAGATTGTTTCCCAAATAAAAGTCTCCCCTCCCACTTTGTTCAGTTTGGACTGACATATGATCTGATCAATTTGAGTTTTGGTTAGTGAACTAGCAGATATACATAATATGCTCAGCCCTGGCTATGATTATGAGCTATAGTAACAATATCTCAGAGTTAGGTGGCAGCTAATCTAAAACTATTTACTAGTGGCAAATAAATGTCATAGATATGGTGCATTTTGGATAATCTCCATGAGAAGCAATAATACCAAAAGGATGACCATCACTTATGCACCTTGAAAGGAACACTACATAAACATTTTAACCAACTGACAATCTGCATTATAAACAACAGCTATAGTGGGGCTAAGATCTAGTTTTCCAGATGCAATGAGTAGAGATGAAATGTAGCCTCCTTCAGTTAGTCAAACTGTTTAGGTTTAGTAATGGGCTTCATATAAAGAATTGAAATTTTTTGCTTAATGAAAGGCTTGCTTTTTTGCTCTTTAAATGTATTTCTGTCACAATCATTGGCTAAATATTTCATGGACAGTTTATAATAAAAGGAGAATAACACAATAACATCAATAAAAACATAAAAATAAAAAGGCAACAGTCAATAGCTTGTTAGGAGCCAGTGGAGGGTAATGGTTATGTGCCACATGCGCTGGGGTTTGAGAGATCTGAGGTTCTGTCACCACTGAGCCATGAAACTCACAGAGTGGAGCTCAGTCATTCTCTCCCAGTCTGACACACGTAGCAGAGTTTTAAGGTAAGGTGAGGAAGAGTAGAGCCATACATTCCACCTTGAGCAGATTGGAGAGAGAGAGAGAGAGAGAGAGAGAGAGAGATAACTAACAAACTAAAAACAAAAACAGGAAAGTAAATCAATCACTTGTCAAGAATAATGCTATTAAAACTCAATAGAGGTTGTAAAACCTGGGAAAATAAAGAAGGCCTTTGGCTACCATCAAAAGAACAGCATGTTTATGTCAGGTGAGTCATTCTGACAAGTACATTTCATAACTGGGGCACCACAGTCCAGAAGATTCTACCCAGCTCCCTCTTGCCTTTTATTAAAGAAAGAGAAGGCAATGATGACAGTGGATGAACAGGCTGAGATGCAGGAAGCCAAATTCTAATGAGGAGTACTGCAGTTTTGAATTGGGCTTGAGAACGGACTGGAGGCCAACAGAATCTGATCCTCCGTGAGATGTGTTCACAGAGACTGTTCCATTCCATATTGCATCAGATGTGTTTTGCATTAATTTCAGTTTCTGAACAACGTTCAAATCAGCTCCACATACAATGCATGGGGAAAGTGGGGCACGTACCCTGGGTGTCAATGCTGGGGGTGCAAAAAAGCCATGAGCCCCCCAGCTCTGTTGCTTGGGACAGCCAGCCCAGCAGCTCACCCTGAAAGCAGCAGTGTTCCCCACCGTCATTGCCACCACCCTCATGGGGTCCTCCTTGGTCCAGGGCAGTGGCAGTGGGAGAGTCATCCCTACCTCCCAGGCCTGGCCCACCACCACCACCACCACCACCATTGCCAGGTCATCCTCAGTTCAGGGCTTCAGTGGCAAGAGAAGCAGCATCTAGGCGGCACAACTTTCATGCTTGCCCTAGGTACTGTTGAAGCTAAATATGCCACTGATCACCGTGAATAATATACTCACAACCTCCCTTCAAAAGAAAGACACAGTGAATCTGATACTTACCAAAAATGCATAGAATTCTCATCTGGGTTATTACAACTTGGGATTGTTTGCAAGAGGAAAAGATGGAACTCCTGTTCTCCTAGTCGGCCTCTACAAGGTCTCTCTGCAAGAAAATATGATAAACTTAATGAGCACATGAGTGAGGACTTGCATGGGAATTCTTCTCTGGTTCAGCTCTGAGCCAAAGATGAATTTGAGCCTCAAAAACTTGTATTTCTTGTCTAAACCAAGTCCTATAAGGATCCAAAAATGAGCTTCTTTGGCATCTCTATTTTTGCATGTAGTAACAACTCATGTGGTATAAGTGGTTTTAGCATTGGATTATGACCCTGGATCCAGGGTTCAGTTTCCCACTTTGCCATGGAAACCTTCTGAGTGACCTTAGGAATGTCACACACACACCCCAGAAAGCTCAATGATAGGTTCATCTTAGATTCTCTATAAGTCAGAAGTCACACAACAGCAACAACTGCAACTCATTTATGACTTCCATTCTTTTTGCCTTAACCTTGCAACCTGGAAAATAAAACAGGATATATATACCAAACCATACATTTTAACTTAATGGAGTCGTGTGTGGAAGACAATGACTCACAACATAGGTAAGCGCTACGCAGACTTTTATCATTGTTTCTTGATATATTTGGAGTGCAAATATGAAGAAATGCACTGTATAGCAGAAAATCTTTTTTTCCACAGACGTTTGTGGTTTCAAAGGTCAAAGCTATATGAAGATTTTTATTGGACTAGATAAGCCATTTTTATAACTCATTCATAATTTTATGTGCGAGCTACTGGCAAAAAAATATTGCTTTGTGGAGCACTAAAAGTAGCAAAGAAAACTGAATGGCATTCAGTCTTATGGGACAGGTCTGAGAATTTTTAAGTAATGTGTCTGTGTATATGTTCAACATTACTGTACAACCTGCTTTCTATCTCTCTAAGGAAACAGCAGGCAGTACTTTAAATAATTATTTATGAGTGTATGTCTATTGTACAAAATGACTTTGGCTGAGGTCCAGAGAGATTTCTGGAATTCCTTATTAGTTTCTCTGAACAACACTACGACCACCTCTGAAATGTCATCTTGAGAAATGCTTTCTTTCTAACTAGGTTTTGTTTTCCAAAGTTGTTTGCCAAGAAGAATGGTGAGATTGTAGGGGGAAATTCAGGATTCCATTGTGGTAAGATTCTTTGAACCCAAAAGAGAGACTGTTTTCAGATGTAGATTGACCAGGTAGAGGGAAACTTCTTGGGTTCTACTCTGGCAAATATTCACACTTGTTCATTTGTGATGGAATTGTGTAATTTGAAAGCATTTACAATCCATGTTAAAGAAGCAAGCAGCTGTAAACTGAAGCAGCTGTTTGTTGCTGCAATATTCTCTTCAGAGCAGACAAATGGAGAAAACAGACAAGGCAAGTATTCCTGGAAGTTAAGAATACTTGTAGCTGTGTTGTGCTGTGTTTTTACAAACAGTATCCAAATGATAAGAGTATGGTGTAGTGACTGGAGCATCACAGTACAATTCTGGAGACCAGAGTTCAAATCTCCACTCCACTGGGTGACCTTGGGCAAATCGCACTTTCTCATGCTCAGAGGAAGACAGAGGCAAACCCCCTCAGAACAAATCTTGCCAAGAAAACTCTATAATAGGTTCACCTTTGAGTCACCATAAGTCAGACTTGACCTGCAGGTAAACAACAAAAATGATATCCAAATGATATTTCCATTATCCTGGACTACTTGCTGGCAACTCCTAGCAACTTTTTATTCCCATCTTCCAATTGATTAACAAAAAACTTGATTAAAAAAAAATTCTGAGGCAGCGTGGTATCTCTTCTTCTTTTTCAGTCTGTGTAGGAGCGTTTCCCAATGATGTTTATTTTGATGTAGGCTGCAGTGTTTTTGTCCTGGATGCTTTCAAGATGGATGGTGGGAAAGATAAAAGCAATTCTTCTTTAATTCTTTTTGGCATTTTCTCCTTCTTTCAAAAAAAAAAGAAAAGAGAGAGAGAGAGTTATAGCATCATAGTATGCCAGTGAAATGGTGAAATAGTGCTTTTGCACTGGAATGTTAAATCACTGTGGTTTTAAGTGTTACCCTGACTTCTGGGGGGTCCTTGGGGGAACACCCTGATTTGCTATAAAAAATGCCAAAATTGGGGAAATTTAGCAGGGCTCTGGCTTTTAACAATGCAGAGAGCAGGGCAACACTTAATGAGATCTTTTAACTCAATGTCTACAGAGTTAGATTGTGAAAGAACCAAGCTAAAAGTTCATTTGAGATATTTTATTAGAAAATGTATTCAAACACACTCACTCAGAATCAAACGCTCATGCAAGCACACAAGGACTATCGAGAGAGAAAGAAGTGCAGATTGATAGGGGAAAAGTGGAGTGATACTGTACCTGTCCAGAAGGCTTTGGCTGGGGAAAAAGACAAGTGGAGAGAAAAACTCAGAGTAGGGAAGGGGCTGAGGGGAGTCTCCATCGACAGAATGACAGCCTGCCAATCAAGCCTGGGAGAGCTCCGAAATGGGGTCTCAAAAAGGGAGTCTAATTATAGGGCTAAACATGCCTTGGAGGCAGACCCTCTTCCCAGAAAGGATAATGGCCAAAACTGAAGGATGATGGAGGCATGATAGCTGCCTGATGGCTGCCTGATGGTCGCACTGGGTAACTGTACTTTGCTTTGATATGTCCGAGGGAATCAGGCAATTTTCCCAAAGTATTGTTGTGCTGATGGCCCATAACCTGTGCATACGTGCCTCTCCAAGGTTTCCTATGGAGATGTGACATGGGAAGTTTGGGGTCTTTGATCTTTTGTCCGATCGCTAGCCTGACTGTCTACACACCAGCCGCGGTCACCTCTGGCTTAGATGCATTTTTATATTAAAATTATACTCCCCAAGATGGGGTCTGCTAGAAAACAAAACAAACCCAAATAAATATTCAGAGAAGAGACCATTTTGGAAGATAAGACCACAGCCTCAGAAAATCATGCCCTAGTTTTTTTTTTTTTTAAAAAAATGCTATGTCTAGTAATGAAAGTGCATGTGTTTGTGTGTGAGTGTGTCTTCAAGTCACTTATCAATTTATGGTGACCTCCATGAACTTCATAGGCTTTTCTTGGACAAGCAGTTGTCAGAGATGGTTTTGCTAGTTCCTTCCCCTGGACTATAGCCTACAGCACTTGGTCTTCATTGGCTATGTCCCATCCAAGTACTAACCAGGGCTGGCCATGCTTTGCTTCCAAAAATCAGACAGGGTCTGTTGCATTTGTTGCATTTAGGGTATTTAAGTTGCCCCAACAACTAATAGTCCCTGCAAAGAACATAAAGGAGCACACTGACAGGGAATAAATGACAAAGAGGTGACCACAACTAGCAATACCCTGGCAAAAATCAAGAAGCTAACACTTCTCTAGGCCAGTCTGGAAGAGCTTTGGGATACCACTTTTTTGATGCAGGCTACAAGTGGTGGAAGACTTTGATGGGGGTGGAAGGTGGGGCAACAAGTGGTAGAAGACTTTAAAAGTCCATGGGACAGGGGAGTTTGAGTTAATCTGTACTTCCCTAACGAGCAATGAAAGGACAAGATGTTACAGCCAGGTTGCTGACTGGATCAGGTTATAGCGATCTTAAAACCCCATTGCTGAAACAATTCCAGTGGCTGCTGATCCATTTCCAAGTAGAATTCAAAGTGCTGGCTATGATCTTTAAAACCCTTCATGGCTTGGGTCCAGACTATATGGGAAAAAAAGCCCACATTGATATCTCCCTATATAAGCCTGTGGGGGAGCCGCAGATTTGCAGAAGGAGGTTTTGTTTTGGTTCCATCACCATTCTAGGCATGTCTGGCATGGAGAAGAGGGGGAGAGAGAGAGGGAGAGGGAGAAGGAGAGGGAGAGAGATTCTTCTCAGTGGCTGCTCCCAAATAATGGATCTCCCTTGGCCCCTCCCTACTTTCTTACAACATGCAGGAACAGACCTTTTTATTAAAGAAAGTTTTTGCTTTTTCATGTAAGTGGAAGACAAAGCTAAATAAACAGAGGGTGTAGTGATTTTATTGTATTATGTTTTCATCTTTTAATGCCGCTTTTAACTTGTGCTTTTTTTAAATAGAAATTTAGTTTGTGTTTTAACTTTTGTATTAGCACTTTTTTAATTGAATTGTACCTCTAAAACATTGTATGTCACCTTGGATCCCATGTTGAGAGAAAGGTGAGATAGAAAGTAAATAAAAAAATAAAATACAGAATCAGTTATACTTATTATGAGCTGGTCTTTATCGAGAGGTAGCAGAGGACACACACTGTTGAGTACATACCAGGAAATGTAGTGCATGGCTGTGTTCATCCTTCTTGTGATTGAGTGTCCAATGCCCATAGTGTTCCTAATATGATCAAGACCAGGAAAGTTTTTAAAGTGTCTGCCTGGTTATTTTATTTTATTTTATTTTTGTCAGTTTCAACTGCTGATTGGTAGAAATGGATTTTCTGTGCCTTTATTGTGGCTAAGAATCATTTATTGTAACACTAGAAACTTATGGATATCTTTTTGATCCATAATTTTTTTATCTTACGGATATCTTTTTTTAAAATTATGACTTCCTCTGAAGGTTATATATAGATTTCCTTTTCTCCATATGTGTGCCTGTATTTTTTTCTTTATTTCTTTATATGATTTTTGCATAATGAAAAAAGGGGGAAAAATTAGCTCTGAATGGGTGGCTAACCAGGATCACCTTGTATTCCATGACAGGGGAAAAAATGGGAATATAAATGTAGTAAATAAATGCAAAAGAAGTACATTCATGTTTTAACATCTTTAATTATGTAGGTCCTAATGACCCTGAGTGAGCATTGTGCTCTTTAATTCATACTTGGTGTAAACACAACTCTTTTTACTAGAAGATTTGTCTCTAGCCTGGTATAGTGGTTTGAGCACTGTACTATGATCTGGAGATTCAAATCCCCACTCAGCCATGGAAACCTACTGAGTGACCTTGGGCAAGTCACAGTCTCTCAGCCTCAGAGAAGGGCAGAGGCAAACCTGCTCTGAACAAATCTTGCCCATGATAGGTTTGCCATGTTGTTGTTACCCTGTTTACCGGGGGTCCTGTGAGGGACACCAAAATGTGCTCAACTATAGGTGGGCAAAATTAGCTCAGAGCACTGCTTTAGCATTACGAGATGCAGGGTAACTTAGCAGGATCTTGTAACCCAGTGTTTACGGGGTCAGGCCAAGTCAAGGAGCAGACCAGTTTGAAAACAATGAATGATCTTTATTAAATACAGGCACACAATGTAAGCAACACAAGCACACAGGTAACTAAGGAAAATAAAGGTATGAGTAAGATAGTGGGATTTTCAGAGGGATAGTTGGTCCAGGTGATACAAAACCTGTTCCTGAAGCCCAGAAGAAGATAGAGAGCGATGCTGGGGTTCGATGTGGCTCAGCACATGGAGCTGAGGGGAAGCTCGCCAAGCAAAGCGGCAGCAAGGCATTCTGGAACTCGGGAGAGATCCGAGGGTCTCGGAATCAGGGTTTTTTTTAGGGAGAAGTGTGACTGCTGGCTATGCCTTACTCTGGGACAACAATGAGTTTTGGGTGCGAGACAATGTCTCCGAAAGATCACAATTTAGTATGATGGAGAATCAGAGCCGAATTAACAATGGTGTAGCCAGTATGTAAATGTGCAATGCTTGACAGTGGATGGTTCAGCCTTTGTCAAGTTGCCTGCTTGGGGCAGGGAGCCTTTTGTAGGTAGCGCGCATACATAATGTGGTGTTTGCCAGGGAGGTCCCTGAAGCTGCGATCTGGCTATTTCTGGTTTGCCTGTATTGTCTGAGAATATTTCAGCAGTTAAGTGCTGAGCCTAGTTTCGTGTTTGTCCGGGGGCCTCACAAACACATTGAGAGATGTGGTAAAATAAGGCTGAATTATTATATCAAAGTGATATCTAGTGCTATTACCAGGTAGGCTTAAACTGCAGTAACATTGTAAATGTCTTCAAGGCACACAACAAGTCCAGTCTATCACTATTGCTTCTATGAAATGTTAGCTATACTATAAAGCACAAAAGAATATATTTTAGTGGCTAAAGAGTAGGAAAATCAAAAGTTGGCAGTTGTAGTTGCATTGTGGCAGGATGTGTCTCTGATACAAGAATGCTGTAATATAGTGGTAATATTTGGAAGTGACATGTAAGTAGATATGGGTAAGATGGATTATGAATAATGTAAGATCTATAGGACAGAGCAGTCTACTTCTTTCACTGTACCAGTAGATAATAAATTACAATGGCATGATGTAGTTATGATCCTGTACAGAAGCAGCAAAATAATATTGTTAGAAGTAAGAGATAAGGTAGCAACTATGACAGCCAGAATTCACAGCAAAACCCACACCATCCATCAACTGCAAAGCTGTATATCTCTTATATAGAAAGGCATCTGTCAATGTATAATAATGAACAAATGTCCCAGTAATGTTCAGCCTAGCCAGTAGAACTTTGCTCTACACACACACAGCAGGTAGCTAGAAAGAAAGAACACAACTTGTTCCAGTAATCCATGCCTTTTCTTCATCTGTTCTTTCTATCATCTGACATGAGCAATGCCAGAAATGAATACGTGTCATCACAGATTTCTCTAACTCAGTGGTGGATATGCAGACAGTGCAGCGGCATTCTCATGTCACACATTTATGTTGGAGATGGCATGGTTTAAAAGGAAAGAAAACATACAGAACTATACTATTTTGTGTCCTTATAAGTGTATTTGGTCCTTGGTTCCTCAAAGCTCAAAACTCTCTTGATGTGTAAGTGCATATTTGAAGTTCAGATGATCATTCTATCATTTGTTACATGTGAATGTAGTCTCTTTGTATAGCAAGTATCTTCTGGCATGTACCTACCAGCTATATATTTTGGGGATGGGATAGGGCAACTGCAAAGAGAAGAAGAATCAGACCCTCTTTTGATCCTTAAGAGCCTGCCATGCATTTGCTGTTTGGAAATAACGAAAATAAGCTGCTGCACCATATGTCCTTAAAAACACTTTGACTGTATTCCTCTTTAATTATTAAGCTTCTTCGGAGGCCATAAGCCAGTCAGAAAGGGATTAGAGGGGTTACTTTGTTCCTCTGCACCCATGAAAATCCCTTGGCTACTGTAGCAGTGCTCGGAGTGTCCTGAAAGCTTTGATGTAATCCCTGCCTCCCGGCCGCCACGGCTGCTCCTATCTTCATTCTCTTTAGACACAGGCAAATATCAAGCTGTAAGCCAACTGCTCTGTAGAAAGAAACAGGGTCTAGGCTACAACCCATAGGCCAATATACAATACCACAGTATTTTAACAATAATGATGAAGACAATCACATAGGCCATCCATCTGCACTGTATGTGACCACAGCTAAGCAAATCAGACCAAGAACCTCAGAGAAGATGGCAATAGGTGGCAAAGGAGATTCAAAGATCTGAAATAATTAATTTCCAAACCTATTTTAACAATTTTTGAACCTGAATGTTTTAAAATGGATAGTGTAGCATGTAATTACTGTTTACATTTTACAATTTTAGTCATGTTAGTGGGGAAAGAAAGGGTCAAGTCTGTGAGTAACCCAAGTAGTATTACATTATTAAATGTGTTTTAAAACTTGAATGTCCTAACAGAATGTGTGCTTTATGTCTGTGCTTTTCCAAACAAACATTTCTTTGTGCTCTGTCACTTTCACAGAGCTCTATGGCTAAACACAATAAAATTACTTTGTATTTCAACGTATAAGTACAAATGATAATATTCTAACAATAATCATTCTGTCCAGTGGCAGGATATAGCCAAAACAACTACAGGCCACATGGCTCTTGTATGTGGATTGTACACAGACAGTGAAGCATGGATCTCAGCCTTGTCAAAGTGGCATCTACACTGCAACAGTAAGAAGAGTCAGCCATGTAAATTTGTAGAGTAAGGGGCTCTGATCTATACAATCAGTGATTATGGCATTGATCAATGCAGAAAACCTAATCAGCCCTTTCTCAGTAAGTAATAGGTGCCAAGTATGGCTTAGTAGAGAGCACTGGGTTTAGACCGTGGAGCTAAAACTGCATGAAGCTCTCTGCATGATTTTGTCTCACCTGCTTTCTTTCTAACATGCCTTATAGGGGTCTATAGCTTTGGACAGAACTGAACTGAACATCTTTAAAACCCAACCACTGCCTCTTCTGTGGAAGTGTGTGGCAGGAAGGAGCAATCAATACTGGGACAATTTTTCTGGATGGCTCATCCATCTATTATCAAAATTTATATTTTCATTTCTGTTTACATACATACATGAAAGTTATGCACTCTTGAATCAATCCCTTTAGTCTGGATTACAAAACTCATAACAGAGAGCTACTAGAAGTACAGCATGACATTTTGCATAGCAGCCTGATGCTTCTCTGCGTTATCACTGCCATGCACCAGTATTATGTCTGATATTCCAATATGTAGACGAATCATTAAACATAGGAATTGGTCAGTAGAACAGGAAAGGGTAGCAGTGAGTGAAAGTACAGTTTTAAAATGAGCACTTGATTTCAGAAGACAGTGAAATGCATATTGCATTAGTAAATAAATGACAGAGATAGAACTAGGTTGCTCCCTTTAAATCTGTGCTGCCCTCAGTTTTGCTTGGTGAGGACTACCAAAGAGCAAGCATACTAGCTATATTTGGATATACCAAAGGTGGTGAAGATATGTATATTTCACTGAAGATTCAAGAGTTACCTGTCAGTGACCAAAAGAACAAAGATAATCATAATCAACCTCTCTGCTTTTTTTTTTTTTTTTTTTTTGCATTTTTACAAATTGGAAATTACATACAGGAAATTCAAAGACATCCTACAATTTTTAGAACCTGCTTGAAATTTGAAATGAGATGGCCTTCTGTTCAAATTATTTAACAAAGAAAATAAAAATGTGTTGACCTTGCAATTATAGTTTTTCAAAATATTGTTAAATAGGAAGATCTGCAAGCTAGAATTTCAGCCTCACAGTATAAAAGGTATTGAAATGAAAGTCAAAAGTTGCTCATTTATCCCCAAAATATGTTCATTGGATAGCTCCTTTAAAGTCATCAATAAAACACTGAGGTCATTCTTTGCATTCCTAACATGGACCCTACTGACTGCCACAGTTACCCTATCCTTACTTTTTACCATTTCTAAACGCCTAAACCACCATTTTGCACCTGCTTTTGGTTGGTATTCTTAAGTATTCTATTTTTTTTTTTTTTTTAAAAAAATAGCTTCTGCAAGCCTGTCTGGCCCTGCCCTACGTGATTGCCTACCATAACCTCTAAAGGAAAAAAAGAAAAAGAAGAAAAAGAAGAAGATAATTTGTTAATGGTATTATATGCCACTCAAGAATCAAAGATCTCATGGAACCAGTGCTGGTAAGCATTGGACAGCAGCCATGACGCTGTCATCCCATCCATCCCACCTCATCCCACCCCAAAATGTGGTAGAATTGTAAATATGTTCAGGTTTACTGAATAACACTGAGAAAAAGGAGAGGTGCTATTGTGTGTGAAATTCCAACTATCTCAACCAGAATAGTATAGAACACAACAGAATAACACAGAATCATACATTTGGAAGAGACTGCAAGAACCATTTAGTCCAAGCTTGCCATGCGGGAAAACACAGCTACATCCTACCTAGTAGTGTTGTTCATGGACTTTTCCTTTTGCTTTGGTGTAAGGTGAAAATTAGATACGATACAATGCAGTTTATTGCGGCCGCTGGCCATATCCAAAAATGATAACAATAGCAATAGCAATACTACCACTACTTCTAATATAATATCAAATACAGGTAGATTATACATTATTCAGCAAAATTACATAAAAAGTAAAGTGTAAATTATAAATTCGAATATAATATGTAAGTAAAAATATAAATATAAACCATAAATATATAAAATATCATTTATAAAATATCAATTATAAAATATAAAATAGGACAATAAAAACATATATTGGTAGAGAAGATGGCAGAATCATAAACTTAAACATTTAATTTAACCTTTTCTTTGTGGATTTTGACTGCAGCAGCACAAAATTTTGCTATCTCAAACAATATACCTGTACCAAGGTTTAACTCTGTCAACATGCCTGTATCTCATCCTGATAACAATAAAAGAGTATAGAAAGCCTCTGACCACCCAGGAAATAGCTTTGTATGAGTTTCAATAAAAAGTTCCCAGATTTCACAATAATATTAATAATAATAATACCCTGATAATAACAAAATTAGATAAGAATATGACAGATTGATCTTATTCTTCATATGCATCTAAATTCATAAATAAAATCATATTATTCTTTACATCAGGAATGAGCAACTGCAGCCAGTTCAGAAGCTGATTTTCTGTCCCAAAAATGCTGAAAATGGAGGAACTCCAGAATTGCCTGGTCTGGGGGTCCCTTTGCCCTCCACTGATTTACATGGAAAAGGAAAAACAAAGGAAAAGTGTTTGACATAAAATTAAAAAGGTTGTGTGAAAGCTATGCTGGTGAAGTTGTGGTGAAGTATGAGATTGGCAACATATATGCCTAACCTGTGCAAAAATAGTTTTCAGGAGAAAAAAGAAAGATTGGTTAAGCCAAATGTCAAGGCAAACAATATACTCTACAGTGGCTTTATTGTTAGTATCTATATTTGAAAAGGAAATAGAAGATTGGCAAACAAAGATCTCATTGCACTTTTTTGTTAAGTGCTGCAAGATCAGAGGTCTTTGAAAATGTTAAAAGGCCTTTCTATACAAAAGTGACCAGATGAAGTGCAATCTATAACAATCTCAGAAGAGTTAACATAAAAAGTTAGATTAGCAAGTGGAGAAATTAAAGATGATATATTTAAAGAAGTTTGGAAGCCTTTTATTATGTGTGGTACTCATTCAGATTATGGTCTTCAATCACCATTTGATCGTGCATCCTTTTAAAATGTGTGTTGAATATTGTGAACAATATACGGACATTGGTCAGAACTTTGAAGATGATTATATAACTATGCTGATTGACACTACTATGTATTTTGGTCCATTAAGTAAGATTTGGGGGTAAGAAGGAGTCAGAGAAGAGAAGAGGAAGCGTACTGTCAGATTATATTATGTTTGTAAAGTAGTGTAAAATTTTGTAATGGAAAATGTAATTAAAAAGAAAAATAAATTGTGTCAACCAGTGCAAGGAAGCATTTTAAATTATGGGAGTTCCCATTATTTAAAACTGGGCTGCTTAAAATCAAGCATTTATTGTCTCACTTATTTATGTGCATTACCTTCTCTGTTGGAGAAGATATCTTTAATATTATAGCAGCAAATCCCAGTTTACATACCATATGGTTTGATCTAGAACATCCAATCTAGAAAATTATCATTGGTTGTCTCAGCATTAAGTATAATGTAAAGTTATAGAGTAAGCCCATGAATTCACCAAGTTTTTTTTCTGTGGAAACATTTTGCAGTATGGGGCAGTAGTCATTTGTTTACTCCTCTGGGTACTTTTAACACTTGTTGGTGACTGTATCCTAGGTAGCACAAATGAAAAACAATTATGCCTCTGATAGTGGGAAAATTCTGCATAGTTGTTCTTAAAGTAATATTTCTTTCTATAGCTGTTCTTAATAAAACCTAAGGGGAAAGGTAGGTTAGAACGGGTAGAAGGGCAGAGGCTGCCTCTGGGTACACTGGTTTTGGAATGTTAGCAATGAATGTGTGGTGTTAAAGGTCAGAAATCATTGGAACACCACAATCTGGCTGAATGAGAAGACAGAAATTGAAGATGGGATCTGAGGAACCTATTACCATGTCCCATTGTAGCAGGGCTGGCAGAAGATACTTTGCTGCTAACGGTGGAGTAATGAATGCTGGAGAGTCAAATGAACAGTACCCATGTATATGTGTGCCTTCAAGTCAGCTGTTGACTTATGGTGACCCCATGAGTTTCACAGAGTTTTCTTAGGCAAAGAATACTCCGAGGTGGTTTTGCCAGTTCCTTCCTCTGAAATATAGCCTACAGTACCCAACAACCCCACTTGTTGTCCTTCGATACATCACTCACTCTCAGGCCCAGAAAACCCCATGATTGGTTCACCTTAAAGTCACTGCAAGTCAGAAATGACTTGAAGGCACATAAAAACAATGGCAACCTGGTATTCATTGGCAGTCTCCTATCTAAGTACTAACCAGGACTTACCCTGCTTAGCTTCCAAGGGAGCAGTACCTAAAGCCAGCCAAATTATTTTGGCACTGGAGAGAAAAAGCCCTACAAATTCCTGTTCCACATCTTGACAGTATTTATATAACAGTAACAACTGAGCTAGACTTGGACTGAACACTGGTAACAGATTCCAGCAAAAATGATTTGCACTACATCTTCTGCCTGAGGCAGTAGCAATGGCCCTGACATGTAGTCTGGGTTGGATCAACAGAAAGGGCCAAGTAGCTGTTCACATACAGCATCAACAGGGCATTCCTAGCTATACTTCTGTCAATGAGCTTACAGGCCTGCTTCCTCTGTGAGCTGGCCTGGCTCCATTACATATCAGAGAGATTACAAAATTATAATTGACCTTGAGCTCTCTCCAACACGGAAAGACAGCAGTCAACAGTCATCACTCAAAAATAATACTCCAGTGCTGGGGAAACTGCAGACCAGCATCTTTCAAGAGCTTGAGAAGCTGGGCTAGACACCATTAGTCTTCCTGAGCCTTGCTGTAGCCAAATGTGTCCACAAACCTACTCTCAGTTTTTGATTCTTTGTTAACATCTTAAAATCTACTGTATCTAAAGAGTTTACGAATGGTAGTATTATCAGAGAATATTATTATAATGCCTTGACAAATGTTTTTCCAACTAATGTTAATTGCTTTGATATTTCTCCATAAGAAATACCATGGGCCCTCTACTTTCATGGGTTTAGTACTTGCAGATTTGATTATTCACAGGTTATTTTATTTTATTTTATTTTATTTAAAAATCTTATTCTATTTGCCCGTGCCTCAGAAAAAATATGTTTCCTCAAGGAATCTCTAGGTCCTCCAGCATAAGTCTATGGCCGACTTCTGCCAGAAGTGGACCATAGATCATGCTGGGGAACTTAGATATTCATAGAGAGAACACTTCTCCAGGCATTGCTAGGTCCTCCAGCATAACTCTATGACCCACTTCTGCTGGAAATGGATCAAAGAATCATGCTGGAGGACCTAGAGATTCCTAGAGAAGTGTTCTCAGGTTAAAAAAAAATGTTCACGATTTTCATGATTTTTATTTTTATTCTTGTTTTGTCTAGCTTCACAGCAGTCTTGTGCCACTAAGCTCCAAGTAAGTGGAGGGCTGAATCTATTCATCTCTTCCTGAGATCCTACATGATTTATCTGCAAACTTCCAGATAAACCAAGTTTAGTACTCTCACTCCAGCACTCTTTCTCCTCTTCTCTTCTCTTCCTGTCTACGTTTTTCCTTTTCTGGTGGTCTTTCTCTCCCTTCACCCTGGAGTTTGTTCACATCTTTCACATTCTCACTCTCCTCTCACTGTTTGCCCAGCAGTACGACCATCTCTATCTCTCCCACCACCTCTCATTTTCTCTGTCTTTCTTTTAGTTGTTTGAAGAATTCACAGCCTTGCAAAGGGAAGTATAATAAGAAGCTGCCTAGAGGCTTTCAGGAGAAATGAATATCCAGTAACTGCTTGCAGCTTCTTCTTGCTTAATAGGAGAGATTAAGTAAGTCATGGAAACCTGCCATATCATGACTGAAGATGGTTCCACAGAGTACAGATACATTTTAATCAAATTGCTATCCATGTCAAGGTTCAGATGTCTGTGGCCCTTTCCACACGGGGTAAAAAAACGGCTTAGGGCGACCTCACCCGGAGGTCGTCCACACCGTGGGGTGCACTAGGGTGGTTTGAAAACCGCCCCCGTGCGGCCGCAAGGGGTGGCGCAGCGTGTTTTTAAAAACCACATTTCATGTGGTTTTTAAAAACGCAAGCGCGCTAACCCGCCCCATTTGAAACTGCAGGGACGCACTAGCGCGTCCCTGCAGAGCTGCCTGGGGGCGGGCTTCCGGCTGGCACGCTGCCCTGATTGGCAGAGCGCCGCCGGAAGTTGCTGGCCGCCATTTTGGGCGCCGCCGAACGCCGCCGAAATTCGCCAGCATGTGGAGCAGTGAAAGCAGGCTCCCTGCGGGGACAGAGCAACCCACTTCCAGGTAAGCTCCGCCCTTGCATGCGCCGCCTCGTTTCCCAGTCACCCGTGTGGAAAGGGCCTGTGTTTCATGGTCTTGGAACTATGCTGGAGAAAGACACAGGGATGGATATACATTCTCTTTTGGTGGTGATGATGATGATGATGATGATGATGATGATGATGATGATGATGATAGATGGGTAGGTAGATTTGTTCCCTAACTTATTTCTTCCTTAACCTAGTTCTGTTGTAGGCCCACTTTTTCTCTCAAGGATAGTCTAGTTTCCTTGATGTTTGACACTGTAGCACAGAAAAGAGCTTCTGTGATTCTTATTTTTTTATGAATTGCATCAGTGTTCTACCATTTCCTCAAGCAGCCCAGAGTAGCATACAGTTATTAATTTATTGTATTTATAATATTTATATCCCACTTTCCCACTCCAATATGCTGACAAAGTGAGTCACAAAAGAGTTCAAAGCACAATCACATAAAATATATGGCATCCATTTCATAAAGATCACAAGAGTTTTCAGCCAGCATCTCCCACTCTTGACCTGAATCTGGCTGCTAGAATAAAACCACTAGTTGATAGAATAAGCCCACTGAATCAAGTGCTGAAGTTGACTCATGAGTAAATTCCATGAGTAAATTCTTGCTCTAGTCAGGACAAATCAGCTGAAACTTACTCAGCCTTTTGATGGAAGCTGTTTTTCCTTTAGCCTAGGGGTCAGAAACACATAGAAAATGTATGGCATCCATTTCATTGATAGAATAAACCCATTGAATCAAGTGGTGAATAGTGAGTTGACTCATGAGTAAATTCCACTGACTAAGTGGTTCTGCTCTAGTCAGAAGTAACCAATATGATTTCAGACCTTCTTTTTATTCTTCCCTGTTGCCTTATGAAGCAATAGCTCCTGCCAAACTCATGCAAGACAAAAGGATGGGATGAATTAACTGGAACTCACTCAGCCTTTTGATGGAAGCTGTTTTTCCTTTAGCCGAGGGGTGGGAAACACATAGCCTCAGCCACTTTTGTGGGCCATGCTTCCCTCACTGGCCACCACTGCTAGAAATGTGCCACTGGGGGAAAAAGAGAAATACTAAAACATGCCTGTTCAGAAAGGAGCAAGATGCTCTCCCAGAAGGTCTCTATGGAACAGAAGGAAACTTTGGCATCTTTCAGCATCATAAACAGCTGCCACAATAGCTGCCCAGTTTTGCAGCAAGGGCAGTAATGGCAGAAACCTTGGTGGTAGGTGCCACCAGTTTTTAGCAAAAGCAGTGATGTTGCAGCCTCCAGTGGGAGAATATGAAGTCAACATGACTTCCTGACAAGGGAAGTTGTCCCTCCTCTGCTTCATCCTCATTCATTCATTTTCACTCATTCATTCAATATGTCACTTTTCTCCTAACATGGGACTCAAGGTAGCCTTATGACAACCCTGCCAAGTAGGGTAAACTAATGTAGGCTTGCCTACATTGAGCTAGTGATAACTCACAAAATTCACTCAAACCCAGCAGGTGATTCATCGTGCCACACCAGCAGGAGTTAATGGCACATCTCTGGGGATGCATACTACATCCAAAGAGTGTTGGTCATATGGTGTAAGGAAGATAAACACAGGTAAAATGTGCATCTACCCCTTCCTCAGTTTGTCCATGCAAAATCACCCTTGGTGTCTTAAATATCACTGCTAACTGCTAAACCCAAACTACAGGACGGCATAATGATAAAATCCATTCATAAATGGAAGAACGGGATGATGAAACAAATCTGTTTAGGCACATAAGAGATCTTTTTAGACTAGCCTTATGAATTTTGCAATTCTGAGCTATTCTGTAGGGGGAAAGCATAATAACGTAAAAATGCTACGGTTCACTGCATATGCTTTTTAGAAAGAGCAACTTAAACTAACTTGGCAAAGACTTTGGGAACTGAAGGTTTGTATTTGCATGATCTGTTTTCTGGAATAGACAGACTTTTAATATACCATCCGACATGCATTTCCATTAAGATACTGTACCATTTCTATATGAGAAATACATTGTAAACATTTCATTACGCTACCCTATCTTATCCCATTCAATTCCATGGATCATTATTTCCTCCTGGGCTGCTTGAGTAATACAGAGGTTGACAGCACTGTTTGTGATGGCTCTACACTGTTCCTATTTGGCTGAACATTCTCAGAAGATAGTCTTGACAAATATGTTGACCAATATAAATATCTTGGAATCCTGTTGAATGAGAAGCAGAGTCATAATCATGCAATAAGTTAAAATAGAGACAGCTTGTAGTAGCTTTTTTTTTAATGTGAATATAAAGGGGAGTGCAACAAAACCATAAAATTAACCTTGAGACTGTACAGTATCATGTATTCTCATGTATGACATGGAACTGTGGATTTTAACATAGGCTATCATAAAAAAATATATTCAAAAGGTAGGTCTTTCACAGAGTGATGAGAATTTCCTGGAACAAATGGGTGACCAACAAGGAAATATTAAAGAAAATCAACAATCTAGACATCACAAAGCACATAAAATGCAGAAAACTCAAATAATGCAACCATATAATGAGCAATGAAAAATATACATTGTTGCAGCTAATTATATCTGGTAAAAGAAATAAGCAAATGAGCACAGGCAGAAGACCTTGACTGAAAACCCTTAGAGAATGGTTTGGATATAGCACAGTGCCTTCATTTTGTGTGGCCACATGCAAATACAGTGTAGGCTTTGTCCAATCTCTGTGGGAAAGGAAGCAGAAGAAGTAGAAGTAAAATAGAAATTTGAAGGGGGGAGTTTCTTGCTTCATCACATAAACATTTGCTTGTAAGAGTCCTTGTGACTCTTTATTGTCAATACTTAACGGTCACATTAAGTTCCTGTGGGAGATCATCTAGAGATCTGTGGATGAATCTCATCATTATGCTGATTTCACAGGTCTTAAACTAACTGCAACTGCACTGTTTCAAAGGTAAAATCAAAGTGCTGGTTTGGACCTATTAGCATCTTGGGACAAATATATATGAAGCCCATCAGAGACTCTGGTGTGTGTCCTACCATCATAAGAAGCCAAGCTGGTAAGAACGTGAGACAGTTTTGTTTGTTTTTTAATTCCTACAGCAGCAGCTTGATTGTGGAACTCCCTCCAAAGGGAAGTCAAGTTGGATCCATCCCTGCTGAGTGGCTGTAAAAACTGTACAGTTTCGCCAGGATTTTGGCTTTTAGAATTATTTTTGGCCTCTCTTCAAAGAATGCTTTTTTCCCCTTTTTTTTGTTTTGTTGTTGTTGTTATGTGGTTTTATTGACTTCTTGGAACATTGGTTGGAGAGCCCTAGTGGGCAGAACAGCAATATATAAATACCTTTTAAAAAAGAAAAATAAATTTTTCTCCCATTGCCTTTATGGGTAATGAAAGCAGACAATGCAGTTTCTTTTCATGACTCAAAAGAAAGGGCAGCATGAAAGAGCTAGCTGTTGAACTCTTCAGCCTAAAATTAAAACACCCAGGGGTTTGAACAAATGGCACTTGACAGTGTTTGGCTAATTTTTAAAATTGCTAAAATTAATTTTTAAATAAATGAGCTCTAAGAAGTGACATATTTCAGCCATAAAATCTTAATGCTTCTCTCTACTTTTAACCGCAGGCTGGGGAAAGGTTAGAGTTCCGTGCTTGCTTTTTGTGCCAAAAGGGAACCGAAACTGAGGCAGCTGCTGGGACTTCTTTTATTTTTATTTTTGCTTGATCCCTGGCAAATTCTTTTCTGCTATTCCTGGGCCAGCAAGTGCCATGTGTCTCTCCTGAGTCCTTCTGTAAGAACAAGTGGAGAGGATCTCCTTCCTCTTCATACCGGTGGCTGCCTTGTGTCAGAAGACTGTGAGGGATAACCGTTGCTATTTATAGGTAATCCCCTTTTAGAAAGGTCAGGCTTTGGAGTGTGTTTGTTTGAACCTCACTAGAGGCCAGTGTTGTGGGGGAAGGAGGATAGAATCATTGCATCGTAGGCTCGCTGGATCTCAGTAGCTGTTTTCAAGCTGATAAAAGTGACATAAAATGATGGAACACCCTTTCAGCTGGCAGCTGTGAAAGGAATGAGTAACTGCAGCATTATCTTCTGTGTCTCTGATTTCAACCTATTTTTCTCCCTTTAGTTTTATTTTTTCAAGCCACTTGGACTATCTCTTGCCAGGGTAAAAACACTTAATTCACACATTGTGTGCTCTTGATAAAGCAGCAATGGGAACTGGATGACTGCCCTTATCAAGCCTTGTGTATGTGAAAACAAGAGGCTGTTTATCATGCCACTTGCGTCCAGTCAGTTACAATGGCCCAGTATCTCAAAACGTGCCTGGCCTGAAGTTTGCCTGACTTCCTGACCTTGGTAAAGAAATAGCCATTCTCAGAGTGACTCCCACGAGGTCTGTGAAGCCACCTTTCCTTTGATTCCAATACCTACAAATGTATAGAAACACTAGGTTCTCTAACCTTCTTGACAGAAAATCCTATTTTGATCATACAGCTATATCAGGCCTTATGTGCACAACCTTCTCGCAGTCCAGCCAAGACCCAGTAGGACAATCCATATAACCTCTTTTCTGAAGACAAATCAGAAGAAAATCTGGCTGAGAAAAGACTAATTACTGCACAGTATGAGGGGTTGTTCTGGACATTACAAAGACCTCTTCAGTGGGAAAATTGTGGGCTTTCATTTTTTATTTACCAGATTTATGGATGAGAAAAGTTGATGTGAACTAAATTCAGAGGTGTACAATTCCTTCATTAGGTGCACTAAAATGGCTCAAATCCAGTAATCTTGCATATTTTCCAGATTCCTCATAAGCCTTCATTGAGAGAAAACTTAGGTAGAAGGGGGGGGGAATCCCCAAATCTGGCCAGATGTGTCTATAGAGATAGACTGGCTTTCAAGATGGATATTACAGAGATTCAGCAAAGAAAAAATGTGTTAGCATCAGCTTATGCAGTTGCTCTCATTTATTTGCCCTTCCAGTTGAAAGGTGATGCTACACCACAGTATTTGGGGAAAAGGCCACAACTTTATTGAACATGGGAATCAGCAAAACAGGATATGGGCATCAACTATCTTGGGAGTCTAGTTCAGCCAGGCTTCCCATTAAGAATGACCTCCTGGTTCAGAATAGTAGGTATAAGTCCCAACACTTTGTCCTTGTCTGCTCCCCATGAAAAGGAATGGGGTCCCAAAAGATTCTCCCAGGTAGCACTAGTCAGCACTATTGTAAGGGGTTCATGTTTGGGGCAAGAAACTACCTCTACTCCAGCTGGATGAGAATTATAGGGATGCAGGCAAATACCTTCACCTTGCTGTGCTTCAGGAAGCTCAACAGAGAAACATATAGGAACTGAGGCCTTTTCCACACTTTGTTTTTGCAAAAGGGCAGAGAGTCCTCCAGCAAGGACATTTGCACTTGGGGACGGACTGGGTCCGGACTACTTTCTGTAGTTCCGGACTTCAGCCTGCTCCGGAACAACAGAAGTGGTCGTTCGCCATGCTATTGAAAGACCACTTAAAACAGGTCTTTCAACAGTGTGGCGTGCTCCACTCCGTGGCTACGCTCCAGTGTAGATTTGCAGGCTCGCACCAGCATGACCCTGCAGATCTTCTGGGGGGGGGGCTTTAGGCTGGCGAGCTTCACCGGTTGGTGGAGAGCCTCCACCAACTGGAAGCCACCATTTTCATCCCCGGAGCAGTGTGTAGCGTGGCCACGCACTGCTCCGGATCAGCCTGGATCCTCCGAGGGAGCACTCCAGTCCAGTGAGTACCAGAACGGGGTGATTTCTTTGCCAAGTGCGAAAAAGCCCTGAGTGTCCATACTCTGCCAGTTATGACAGAATAACATCAAATGAGCAAAACAACAAGTCATTCTAAATACAACATTGGTGAAAAACCAATGTCTAAGACCAATCTAAGCATAGCCAAAAACACCAATTCAGCTCCATAAGATGAATGGCAAAGCCCATGGCTATGTAGGCACAAGAGGCAGGTAACCACTCCAAGAAAAAAAAGAATAAAACCTGCACTGTGCTGCCTTAAATAGCCTAAAGGACCGCACATGATACCTCAGTGTCAGGATGTAGATGGGATGTATTCCATCCAATGGCTGAAGACAGCAAAACCATTCTCAGACAAGAACTGGAGGAATGTGATTCTGTTAAAAAAATTGATGGCTGTAATTCAGAGATCTGCCCACTGCCTTGATCAGAGCACATTGGCGTCTGTGTCAGTTTAGAGAAGAAACATGGAGTAACATAGCAATTGTTATAACTTAAGAATCATGTGGCCCTCCAGATGTCGGTGGACTGCCAATCCCAGCATTCTTCACCATTGCCTATGCTCACCAGAGCTGTTGAGAGTGTTAGCTGACAATATCAGGAGGGCAGCATGATTCCCATTCCTTTTTTAAAATGTGAACAGAATTGCTTCTGGTCCTTAGGGAATCACAGCTTCTCACCATGACTGTGTTACTTGCCTACCAAACTTGACTATAGAACCATCCTCCTTCTTCTGTTTCTTCTGTAGAGATCTCTTCTCTTTTCATCTCTGAAAACATTTAGACTCTGTGCCCAGCTACCCACATGATCAAGGCTAATTTCAACAGATCTGAGCAGTTAGCATTTGTTTACTAGAGAATATAGAATAGCAGTTCCATTTCATTATGGAACATTTCATTATAGACATAATAAACAGAGTATAAAATAGATGGGATGTATTTTCACAACAGGACTGGTAATGAATGAAGCAAGGGTATGAAATTCATGCAGAACAGTTGACAAGGGGTGGAATGCACCCTTTCAGGGGGAAAAATGGGTCACAATTTTATATGAACAATACAGTTGGCTCTCCACACTTGTGGGTTTCATATTCACAGATTTGATTATTTGAAAATTTCTCCAACCCTGCCACTCTCCACCTCAGGTGCTTCTTTTCCAGGGGAATCTTCTCTCTCAGCCACTCCAATCAGACTGCAGCGCTTTTAAAACTTACTTCTGGTCCTCTTCCACCACCATCAGCAGCTGCCTAGCCAGCTAAGGATGGCTTGCAGCTCGATTTCTCAGCACCACAAACCCTGTTCTGGTGCCTCTGCCCACACTCAAGAAAAGAGATGGGAAGATGTACAAGGCATCATGCTGATCTACCCCCTTTCCCTGAGTGGGATTGGACCCTGGGTGCCCATTTTCCCTACCATACCTTGGCCTCTCCCCCCACACACACACATTTTGATATTTGTGATTTTTCCCCTTTTGTGGGTGTCCTATGCCTGTAACCCTAGTGAATGTAGAGGGCTGATTGTATTAATGTTTTCAACATTAATGTCCAGGCAATTTCATTTTTATGAACGGAAATTAAGTGAGTCACGGTTCTCTCCAATGCTGACAACATATTGGTCGCTTCATTCTTCCTTTGTTCCTATGGCAGCAGAGGGTTTTAAATACCTCATTGAATAGAAAACCTGTATGTGCTATGTATTTAGTAATAAGCCAGGAAACATGTCTATGCTGCCTCATGTAATTTTTTTGCAGGTTCTCTGCACAGTATTTTCTTTTCAGTGTTTCTGTTTATGGCTCTGAAACCATTGTTTAAAAATTATGCTAGGAATGCAGTTGCCATACCCAAACCATAGCAATAATTTCTAGAAAGGTTGATGCACTTTAGAACTCTTGCTTCAGAGCAAAAAGTAATTCTGAGTTTATGTGGAGAGATATCTCAGGCAATTATATGACTAATACTTAATTGAACGGGTGAAAGGAAGCAGACAGCTTTAAGTGGTCTTCATCTAGATCAGCAGTTTGTCCTCAAGTATGTCCTTTAATGAGAGAAAAAAGGGAGGGGGTGATTTTTTTTTCCTATACAGCCTTGATTGACTGCATGTAATAAAGTAAGATAAACCTTTAGTCAATACTCTCAAACTGATGCCATCAATGGCAATTGGTGCCATTCATGCTTAACTGCTCTGGGTTTTAGACAAAAAGCCCTAAAGGAGCTTTGTGTGTGTGTGCATATGCATCTTCAAGTTGCCTGTTGACTTATGGTGACCCCATGAATCTGATAGGAGCTATACAAGAGTTAAGTTAGATTGAGAACTTTGAACAGCATATAAGTTTAAAACTTATATTAAAGCCCAGAGTGAAGTCACCTCCATCCGAGCAACATAAATGACCTCCATATGCACATCCTTTCTGCTTTTGGAAGACAGTGTGCCTCTACACCTTACCTGCAGTCCAAAGCGTAAATTGTGAGGATAGCATGGTAGGAAAAACTAGAATTGGAGATGCACTTGCATTCTAGAGACTGAACTCTTGTTGAGTCTTTGCTGAATGTGTTGTCTAACAAAGTTCCTTCACTTCACTTCACTTCTCCACATATGTATATGTGTGATTCACTCATAGAGATAGAAAGAGACTTTCTGAGACTTATTTATTTATTAAAATATTTCTGTCCCACCCTATATCAGGGAGTTGTACAGATACACTCAATTTATAAGTATTTAGAACAATTTAAATTTAACACAATGATGAATAACCTAAAGACATAATTAGACTGCATCTATTTTAACAATTAAAAGATATACAAGGAAAAGAAAATGAAATGTTGTTTAACTAGTTTTATAGATAAGACGTTAACAAGAAGCAGAGGCCAGCAAAGGGAAAATTTAAAGGGCCTTAAAGGTTTCTGCTACAAGAGTAAACAAGGGGAGTGATTTATTAAGTACTTTTTGCTAAGCGTCTTTGCAGCTGTGTTTATGGATGATAGGAGTGCAGGGAGAAACATGCAAACAACTATTACCATCTACAACCCCACTGCATTTTGAACTAGGCATTTCAACCCTTTCCCCCTTTCCAAACTCTGGACACATAGTAGCTAGAACAGATGTAAATATAGATCCTTTAAATCTCCATCTGAGTTAACAACTTTGTCTATTCACCAAAAATTTCAAGCACATGTTTAAATTAAGTAACCTTCCCCATGCTGAGAAAATGAAAGTAAACCTACATGATTGTTGTGGCTTTTATTTTAATTGTGAATTGCAGGATTTACGCCTCCCACACAAGTAATGCAAGTGCTGATAGAATTCAATATCTCCCAGCTGGAGGCTGAACAGCAGGTTTGGAACACTGAATTGCTCCCTAATCATCAGGTGGATGCATACAGGTCACACCATTCTGCCACTTTGCCTGGCTGCCTCGCTCTTACTGACAAGCCAAGTGTTGAAAACATGCACAAACCTTAGCGCCCGGAGAGCGAGGTTATATGTCAGTGCCGGCCTTCTGTAAGAACAGATCAGCCAGGCAGCAGTCAGAGAGAACCGCGACAAGCAGCACAGCCAAGAAACAAGCTTCTTTAAAAACAGCGACAAATCTATCCCTGGTCTGTTCTTTTCTTCCTGAAAGTTGTTGGCATTCAAGCTTCTCTGAAATGCCTGCCTGCTGCCTGGGAAGCCCTTCTGCATAATCCTAGATGCAGGAGGGAGGGGAGAGAGAATGTTAACAAATGAGCTAAAGCAGATTCAGTTTAAGTAAAGATGGGCAGTTTGTAACCGGACTGCAGCTCCCAGAATCCGTCACGGTTGGTTGTGAGTTCTTACAAGGAAAAAAGTGGGATATTAATAAAGATAATAATTATAGTAATTGTGCTGACTGGGGTCTCTGAGAGCCAAAGTCCAGCTAATGTCTGGAGACATTCTCCAATGACAGCTTAAGAAAATATCTTCTTTTGGGCCCCAAATGGATTGGTTTTAAAGGAGCTGCAACTTGGATTGCCAGGTCAGTATCATCCCAGGCTCTGAGATAATTTCAGTGCCAATCCTGAGATTTAGGCCCTTTCCACACGCGGTGAGGGAAACGCTCCCTGCCGCTACTCACCGGCTTTTTGGTGGGTCCGTTTCAGTCCGTCCTGATGAGGAGCAGTGCGAGCTCATCGCTCCACACTGCTCTGGCGTCCAAAATGGCGGCTTCCGTTTGGTGGAGGCTCCCCACCAACCGCTGATGCTTGCCAGCCTAAAGCCCGCCCCCGGCAGATCTGCAGGCTCACACTGGTGCATGCCTGCAAATCTGCACCAGAGCACGGGAATAGAGTGGCACAGAGTGGCACGCTCCATGCTTTTGAAAAACCTGTAAAAACAGGTTTTCAAAAAGCACGCTGCGCGACCACTTCAGGTCGCTCTGGAGTGGACTGAGGTGCGGAACTGTGACAAGTAGTCTGACCCAGTCCTCTCCCAAGGTGCGGACAACTTCCGTCAGAGGTCACACCACGCTGTACTACTTTCCCCGTGCGGAAAAAGCCTAAGGGACCCTTGTGATGTTGCAAGAGGTGGGCCCTGCTGAAGGTACAATGGTGATGTTGCAAGAGGCAGGCTCCTTGTGATGGTATTAAGCATGATACATTAAGCATTAACCACAGTTACACAGAGTATGCTATTCATTTTTTTAAAAAGTACCAAGTCAGTAACAAACAAATGAGGAAAATATTTATACACACACTGTTTGAAACAGTGCTGTCACATTAAGATTCCTTCACTCTATGAGGATAGTGAATCCAGACTAGGCCCTAAGATCTGGCAATCCCTGACATGGTATGGTATACTTCACATTGACAGAATAACCAGTCCACACTGTGACAAACAGGAGAGGAAAGAAATAGGAAGCTGCCTGGTGCAAAGGCTAGGTCCACCTAGCCTAATATTGTCAACACTGACTAGAAGTAGCTCTCCAGCAACTGGGGCAGGAATTTCCCCACCCTGACTGGAGATACCAGGGATTGGACCCAGGACCCCTTTTTTCCAGGCAAAACATGTGCTCTCCCTTTAAGCTTTGTCTACTCCCCAGATTAAGCAAGAGATGTGTTTTCTAATGGGCCAATAGAACGCGTAGTTCTGAGTATATATATATATTTTTACTACACCTAATCACATCAGGATGAGTTTCAAGGTATTTTTAGACACAATTTGGGAGACTATGATACAGTGTAAATCAACTAACATGGTATAGTATGTCAGCATTCGTCACAGAGAGCCCTATTAATTTCTTCAGGGGCATTTCTAAAAAAAAAAAATCCACAATTCACATGGAACATGGGATTGCTTCAAACATCTACCATACAAAGAGACTGTGTAGGAAAAGATGTGTGTGAAAATAACTTTCAGATCAATTAGTTTCTATGGACCCACTCTTAGCCTCCTTATCAATGAGAAGACAATTTTTCAGTGGAAAGCACCCCATAGCCATGATAATAAAACATCACTTGTGACCATTTGCAGTATTTATTATTTATTTGTGTATTTATTTATAGTATTAAGCAGAAAACTTGAGCACAGCTAAATTTGGATCCCACTCATTATGCTAAGGTATTTCCTTATGAAAGGTGCCATGGCACTTTCCCTTGAATGACAATAGTTTGATTGCTGGTACATATATTAGGAAGGAAGGAAGGAAGGAAGGAAGGAAGGAAGGAAGGAAGGAAGGAAGGAAGGAAGGAAGGAAGGAAGGAAAGAAGGATGGTGGATGTATTACCAGAAGACTCGTCATGCTGTTGCACATATTAATTGATCCATTACATTTACAGCTCACCTTTCTTCACTGATGGAATTCCAAGTAGCATATATTTGGCCATCAGGGTCTCTCATCTCAGTTCTGATCAGGTCCAGATCAATGTATCTGCACCAAAGGCCTTGAGACTTTGTTTTCTGCTTGCCCAGATATCACAGATTCTTGCCTCAGTAAGCCCTATGAGCTTTGAGAATCAAGGATTAAAGGCTAATTTCAGAAAGATGCATTCCACTGGAGGAAATTACTTTCAGATCGTCCTGGTCATTGCCTTAATGACTTGCAACTTTCAGCTTGAAATAAGCCATCTATTTATTTGCAACACTTATCTACTACCTCTCAGCCTGGCAGGGCCCCCAAGATGACAATGTGCAACAGACTGTTGTTGCTGTATTCTTTCAAGTCATTTATGATTTGTGGCAACCCTAAGGCAACCCTATCACAGGATTTCCTTAACAAGATTTCTTCAGAGGGGATTTACCTTTGCCTTCCTCTGAGGGCAAAAGAGTGTGATTTACCCAAGGTTATTCAGTGGGTTTCGAAGGCCAAGCAGGGGATTCATATCCTGGTCTCCAGGGTCATAGTTCAATGCTCAAACCACTACACCACACTGGCTCTTGTGCAACAGACTAAAACATCTTCTTAAAATTGTTTAAAAACCAAAGACAGTATTAATATTATTAATATTTAATAAATATTAAAAGCTATTTTAAAAATCCATTAAAATATTTGAGATTATGTAGCTAGGGTCCAGATTATGTGAAAAACCATATTTCCCAGTATGAACCTAGACAAGTTTTAGCATCTTCAGGGGAGCATCTTCTCTCAGCCCCACCACCATCATAGGCAAGTTTGGTGAAGGCACAGAACATAGCCTTCTCAGTGATTCCTCCCAGCATGTGGAATTCCTTCCCACAAAAAGCTAGATCGTCCTCTCTCTCTCTCCCCATTATCATTATATTTTAATGCACTTTTATAAACTGCTTAATGGTTTAGTTGGTTTTAAACTTTTGTATCATCCATTGTTTTAATAGCATTTCAGTCCACTTCATCAGATGCATGGAATGAAGTCTCTGTGGACAAACATTGATACAGGAAAGAGAGTGCTGTGAAATGTACTAATAAATATTATCTTATCAGCTGTAAAAAATAGCTTATAAAAGTAATTTATTAAAGCAGTAGTTTACAAAAGCTTCTGCCAGAATAAACCGGTTGTCTCAAAGGAGCTGTTGGCCTCCACTGTTCCTTGTTATGCTAAAATAGACTAACACAGCTATCTCTTTGAAGGTAAGTTCAAGCAGCTAGAGCAGCCAAACTTGGTTTAAAAGCCATTTTAAAAATGTCTTTGCTGGCTGCTTCAGGATGCAGTCTTGTGCACTCTTGTTATTCCTGTATACCTTCAAGTCATTTCCAACTTATGGCCCACTTACACAGAAGTAAATGCCATTGAGCAGAGGTTGGCTTTCTACAGAAGACAGACACAGAGGACCACATTACCAATAACACGTGTTGTTGTTGCTGCTGCTGCTGCTGAGGGCTTGATTTCATGTGAAGGGTTTGTTTTTGTTTGTTTGTTTTGCCACAGTTGTCAAATGTCTTGGGATAGTTTCACTTTTCTTCCCACATGAACAGCAATGTGTGACCAGTGGAGCAACATCTGCAAATGTATGAGTCAACCCAGAAATGAACACCATCCCTTGTGTAATTATTGTAATGCAGCCAAAAATATTCCTCTCTAGTTAGATATTAGGCACCCCGAAAGTCAGAAATGGAGTACCACCAAGAAAAGGAAGGCTGCCACTGTGTTCCCAAAGATATAGCACCATAAATATGTAGCAACTTAGGTGTGGATAATATCATATGAAGGAAATTAATATGTAGCATTTAGATGTGCCACATCCTGGGATGGGACAGAGTTGATACTAACATGTTTACTGTAAGGTAAATGTGTGAGTGAGTGATTTCTCTGTGTAGTTGGTTAATAATGCAGAATGGGTATGACTGTCAATGTGTTGGTTGACCTATTTAGAGTCTTTCGATGGAACTTGCAAGCTTGACTCATACAAGAGGAGAATTTTCCTTTACACTGCAAGTGGTAAAGCGAGCAATTAAGCATTCCTGTGACTCTTCAAGGTTGTCAGAGATTATTTTAATACACAGGGCAGAAGGAACCAGGGCTCAGGCAGAACAGGAGAGGGGTTTTTTGCAAAACTTTTCACCCCTTGCTCAGTAGTTGAGGAGCAAGGGTGAAAGTGGATTAATGTGCTCACAGCACAGCAGGGCATAATCATGATCATGATCTCACTCTCACTTTCACTCTGACACACACACATGCACACACACACACTACAATGTTTTCTGCCCACATAGTATTTAGGTATGGTTTCAGGTGTGGTAATGTTGCTCCCACATCTTGCCTGTCTTCGTCTTGTCTTCTTCCCCCTCTCCTTCTTCTTCATACTTCTTTCAAATATTCTTCCTAGAAATAGGTGTCATGCCCTGCCTTAGAGATCCTGACAGAGAGGAGGAGGATTCTGAATCTGAGGCAGAAGTTTCCCCAGAGGTTTGCTTGGCGGAAGATAACAAACAACAGCAAGGGCCTGGGCAGGGGGAACAAATATCAGAAGATGAGGCAACACAGACTCTTACTGTGCCAGAGAGATGACGCCAGAAAGAGGGGCTTTGCCACTCAGATCATTTAAATAACAAGCGAGCCCTAACAAGGGAACACCTGTAGCAACATCATTAGTAAGATAGAAGGCATCCTGATAGCCCTTCCCTTTCAGGGTCAGCAACTGATATTCCTGGTGGTTGAAGCCCTGTGCCGCATTCTCTGGACGCCTATCTTGGACCTCTGCTTGTTTGACGACGACTTGGGTTTGTCTTGTGGATTTGTTTACTTTGGAACTTAAGCTTTGTTAGGACTGCCATTCCTCTTGCCTTTGTGGATAAGTTCTGCTGCTTGCTTATTGACTGTCTGGTCTGTCTGGTCTGCCTGGGACACAAAAGGCCATTTCTGCACCAGACTATTACAGTGCTATTATTCCACTTTCAACATCCTGTGGCATCATGGGGTTTGCAGTTTAGGGAGGGGCCCCTCCCTAAACTGCAAACTCCAGGATTCCACAGGATGTTAAAAGTGGGATAATAGCACTATAACAGTCTAGTGTGGAAACAGCCTCAGCTAAATAGCTATATAAGGCAGTTCAACTGCATAATTATTTGACTGAGGGAAAGCAAAAATCCTTGTCCTTCCTCTGAACTAGCTTGGCTTGATTTCTCTGATGTCATCACATAGCTAAATTTCATTGGTTTATGATGTAATTTATTTTAAAAAGACCATCTAGGGCAAGAGAATAGTTGTACATCTTCATCTAATCAGATCTGTGATGATGTGAAAGGCAAGCAATGAGGGCAGAAGATGTAGAGTGCTGACTGCTCCAAATGTCCCATTTCATGTCAAAGTGGAAGAAGAAGAAGAAGAAGAAGAAGAAGAAGAAGAAGAAGAAGAAGAAGAAGAAGAAGAAGAAGAAATCTGAATGCTCTTCCAAAAAAAAATTGACTTTTCACTTCCTAGGTATTCCTGTACCATTTTTCATACTCCAGAGTTGTTTCATTCAGTCACTTTCTTGGCACAACTCATAGATATGCACTGGCACAGAGTTTGGTGTATCAGGATGCAAGCTTTCTTTTCCTAGAGCCACTAGTGGTGATGAATGGAATAAAACAGATAATTGGTGCTACCAGAGGATCAAATCTAGAGCAGGAGAAATATGAGACCATACAGTGGGCATTCAGTAACAGCAAACATTTATTGACACTATGGATGTGATTCACACATTTGATATAGTGTTGTTTCTTTTTAATTCCTATTTAAAATACAGCTGAAATTAGAACTACTGATTTGTACCTCACTGTGAAATAAAACATGACTTTGGATTAGCTGACTACCTTCCAACAGCATGATTCTATTTTTATTTTGAATTACATCTCATTGATTTCAGTGGGATAGACTTCCAGATGTACAAAGGGTTTCATAGAATCATAGAGCTGGAAGAGATCACAAGAGTCATCCAGTCCAGTTCAGAAATACACCATCAAAAGCATTCCCAACAGATGGCCATCCAGCCTCTGTTTAAAAAGCTCCAAAGAAAGAGATTCCACTACCCTCCAAGGCAGCATATTCCACTCTCAAGCTACCCTTACCATCAGAAAATTCTTCCTAATGTTTACGTGAATTTTTCTTTCCTGAAGTGTTAATCCATTGCTCCATGTCTAGTCTCTGGAGGATCAGAAAACAAGCTTGCTCCATCTTCCGTATGACATCTCCTCAAATATTTAAACATAGCTATCATGTCACCTCTTAACATTATATTTTCCAGACTAAACGTACCAAATCCCTAAGTTGCTCCTCACAGAGAAGGATTTTGAGGTCTTTTACCATTTTGGTTTCCCTCCTCTGGGACATGTTCCAACTTGTCAATACCCTTCTTGCACTGTGGTGCCCGGAACTGGGCACAGTATCCCCGGTGGGGTCTGACCAAAGCAGACTAGAGTGGTACTATTATTTCCCTTGACCTAGACACTATATTCCTATTGAGGTAGCCTAGAATTGCACTGGCTGACTCAAGTTCAGCTTGTGGCCTACTGAGACTCATATACCATTTCCACACGGCATTGATAAAACGTAGTAGCTACTAGTTATATTCATTTCAGGGGCAGCGGTTCCACACATCATAGCGATCCAGTAGCTGACCCATCTAAAAGCAGTAAAGAGGATGCACTATTTGAACTATGGAAAAAATCTATTTTGTGCTGCCTCATCCGCATATATCCTGCATGCTGCCTCAATGTGGAAAAGTGAAATGTGCTGTACTGTGTACTAACACAGTGGCAGTGCTGGCAGGAGGCCAATCAGGGCTGGGGGAGTGCAAAATGCAGATGAGACACTCCGCTTCAATTTGCATTAATGCTGAGAGGTGCAGAACATGGCATTGCTACTGCGTTTCAAGAGAATCTGCCTTAACAACGGAAAAGATCTGTTTATGGCATCTCGTGCAGAAAGGGCCTTAGATCCCTTTCACATGTACTGTTTTGTAGCTATCTGTTTTCATGAGGGCCATAAAAACCAAATTCAAAATATATGTGCATTGCAATACACATATAGCATACCACAGGTACTTCAAAGACAGTTTTTCCTTTCAAAGTACTCACAAGAAATACCTGAGAAAAGGCAGGTTCCCACTTGAGAATATTTTGTGAGAGAAAGCTATGGACCCATACTCTTTATAGCAAATAAAGCGTGCATGCAACTTGTTCATAGGAATCTACATCCCAGTGCAAAAATGTCTTGTGAGAACAGACACCTGACAATTTTGCTCAGTCCACACTCTGACATGAATTTACCTGATCCACATCTGATATGTACCACCTGATGTATAGAGCACGCATTTCCAGCTCTGTATATTGTTGGAAACTAAGCCTGAATCTTGCATTGCAGTGACGTTACTGCTCTGAAGTACCATGCTAATGAGTTTTATCTCTCCCATATATGTTCCAGGTACATGTTTACCCTGAATTTTGACTTCAGTTTAGAAAGTGTTTGTCTCAACACTCCACCCCACCTCAGCCCCAAGATTTGTATACTGAGACATATTCTTGAAATAAACTTCATACAGACCTATGACATAGAGACAAAATATTCAAGAGCTTTTTTTTTTTTTGTAGCAGCTTTGTAGCTCACTTCATACTTGCTGGCTATTTACACATTTTTATAACTGGGTTCATCCTCCACAAGGTTGGGATGGGAGAGTACCATGGAATTGACCCAAAGACTGTAAAGCTTTTGCGTAATATGGGTTTGTTATCACTAGTTCAAAGCAGTTAACGTTTGACTCCTCTTCCAGCAGCAGGACATCTGATTAGAGAAATATCGCAGTAAAGACTAAATGACTCAATTGCTTTATTGGCAGTGCTATTATGCACACAAACATTGGCTGATTCAGCATTCTAGAATTCAAGGGAAAGATGAAAGAATTGCAAATATAAACAACTTTTTTTTAAAAAATGAGGCATTTTATGTGACATAGCAAACAGCACTTTAGGTCCAATCCAAATAGAAATTGATTATATTGTTTGCCATGTTTCAATTATTGCTTTCCCTATGCGCATAAGAAAATTAAGCATCATCACAATCACTAGATTTACTACTGGTTTTACAAGACACCAAATACAGTCTGAATTACAACATTGCAATTCTATTGCCTCTGAAATTTCACTAAGAATACTTGCAAGCATCTACCAGGATTGCTTATCAGTTTTCAAGATTGTTTTTGTGTGTGTGTGTGTGCTGATGGAATGCAAAGATTTTATTAGCAAAGCAGACCAAGTGCCTCGTAGTCTACAAAAGCCCTTCATGTAGGTTCTTCTGGTTTGTCTGCACCAGTTAATTGTAGGCCAGCAACAACAGCTGGGGTTTATGTTTTGTGAGAATGATCACAGATCACATTTTACTGGAATGGAAAAGGTCATGACTTTACCCCTCAGCTGGGCATGGCTTGCTTGCCTATACCACCATGATCTTTAAACACCCACCATCAACAGATATATTGAGTACACAGGCTTCATCTAACCCAAACTGGATCCAATCCTGAATCTAAACCCAAACAATGTTGTGACAATTACTAGTAGCAGTGTGAAACCACTAATGAAATAACCCTATACAAAAGCTCAAGCCCACACAGGGCAGGGGTGGCAGTAATAGTGCTCTTAAAGTTGACTGACTTTTGGCGTAGTGGGGAAAGCACTTTATATGGGAATAGACCTGAAGAAAGCTTTTATTTCCCCTGAGTACCAACTCTTGCCAGCCAACCAACTCATCTCTGATGGGGTGGCCTTCCAGCTCCACAGTGAAGCCATATGGGTTCTTGGGAAAGAGAATCAGCAGCAGTGTGTGGAATATAGCACCTGGCCTCACTTCATCTGCAGCTATTATCCAGAAATTGGTATTCCCAATGAGTCAGGAAACACACTTTTTATCTTATGCACAAAATACAAAGAAGGGAGCAAGTGAACCTGCTGAATTTCTGTTTCTTCTGCAATTCTTAAGCTCTTCCTTTTCCCAATCCATATAAATCTTGGAGCTGAGATGAGATGGAGTATTGAGACAAAGGCTTTCTAAACTGTAGTCAGAATCTGACATGTAGTGAATCATTGACACAAAAGTACTTTCTTCCCCTTCCTCTTTCACAGAAACCTATGTAGGAGTGTTTCCTGGCCCTCTGTGGTAGGCTTTGGCCGCACACGGCAGACTTCAGGGGAATGGGATTACCCACACACGCACACATACACACACACCCCAGTTCTGTTAACAAAAGCAGTTCTACCATCCCATTAGTTTCTCAAAACTGTTTTCTTTCAGTGGTTTTTCATAGGCAACATCAGTATGATTGCAATCCTACATACCCTAACCTGGAAGTGTGTCCCACCGTACGTAATGGGATTTTCCTCTGAGTGGACATGTGTAGAGCTGGGTCGTAAATCAACAAAGGACATGGACTCAATTTACCCAGTAAATGTGCTATGTAACATCTAAGTTCAGCAGGGCTCTTGATGGTTTGAACACCTTTTAAAATTGCTCTCAACCTCCATGCCCTTCCAGTTGATCAATGTGTTTTGTAAACACTGCACAATATGTCCAGCAGCCAGTTGCAAAAGAGGTTGGGGACCTTTTGCATCTGGTCACTGTTAATTCACCTACATAAGAACTGAGTGAAAATATCAGTGATTACGAAATCACCAAGAGCTGCAGCTGGGGGTGGCGTGGTTGCTGAACTAACAGCTGCCATCTTTTTGTCTGTCTCAGGCTATTTCTGCACTAGACTGTCATAGTGCTATTATTCCACTTTCAACATCCTATGGAATCCTGAGGTTTGCAGTTTAGGGAGGGGCCTTTGAGGTCCCTTCCTAAACTACAAACCCCAGGATTCCATTGGCTGTTGAAGGTGGAATAATAGCACTATAACAATCTAGTGCGGAAATGACCTCAGACAGCACCAGGATATCCCCATATTTTACTGGATGTTCCTTGGCAACAAGAGGCAGAACCGCCCTACCTCTTGTTTCCAAGAGCACCAAGAAAAAGCAATAAAAAGTTTGGAACCATGTCTCTTCCTCATAATGCACATGCACACAGAGCAATTATAAGAAGATAGATTTATTTGCAAGGGTAGATAATTAGGAAAGAATATGCAGAATAAACAGATACCTGTTCAGCAACGTTTACAGCAGGCAAAAATAGGAAAGCTAACCAGCATACCAAAAATGTGGACCTTGTAAAGCATGACCTGAAGACCAAAATAGCATAACGTACATCAAAGACCAAATGGCATTGTCAGAATAAGAACAATGGAACAAACATTCCAATAAAGCACCCCGATTTTGTGGTAATGTCTAGCTATGGATCTGTTGGACTTAATTAAGCAATCAGTAACCATAAAGGTCGAACTGTCCTATTGTCTTAAACCTCAAGCATGTTCCCACCAGAATTGAGATGAAGTGATCCTTTCCCTAATAAGGTCCTTGGAAGATCCTTGAAAAAATCAAAACAAGAGACAATACAGATGCTTTGAAAGCATTATGTGACCCATGGTAGCCTCAAGAATAGCATGTGTGCCTTGGCTGTTTGAAAATACAGTCCACAGAAACATAGGGGAAAAAAGACATGATTTCTTTACAATCAGTAAAGAATTTTAGCAGTTTAGCTTGTTCATAGGCACCCAAATGGAATGTCTAATGGGGTGTATTTCCAAGCAATGAACACCAGACAAGTTCTGACATACATAGCATTTAAATACTCTCACATTTGATGCCATTCATACAATTTGTCTTAAGCTTTCCCTTATGTTTTTCTTCCTGTTTGTGCCTAGAACATTTTTATCCCAAAACTACACACAATATGGTAGAGCCTGGAAAGTTACTTTTAAGAAGAATGAATACAGTGACATGCTGAGTACCTCCATGACTAAGCAGTGGTAGGATAAGGACCCATCCATAACTGAGTAGTGATAGCACAATGCTCTAGAATTCACTGATCAGTTATAAACCAGAGTTTTGTTTTACTTACTTACTTACTTACTTACTTACTTACTTACTTACTTATTTATTTATTTCAGGTCTTTTATAAAGCTAATGGATCTTGTTTCTCCATATAAGACCAAGCCATCCCAAAGTACTTTGAATTACAATAGGAATAGCTTGTAACAATACACTATTGCTGGGAAAATATAGGTTGGAGGGGAAAAAATTGTTGTGAGGGCTACAACTAGGTTCAAAAGCAACAGGAAAATCTAAGAAAAGTAAGAGATAGCATCATCTTCCTAACTGAACAAAATGTTTCTGTGCTCCAAGAGCATAGAGCTTTAGTGTCCCCCTTTCTTCTATAACATTAAGGGTCCAGATCCAAAAGCTTTTCAAAAGAACGCTGTATCTGTTGAATTATGCAGGAACAAATTTGGAAAAGTTACTGTTCAGAACTATCCCTAGAGCTTACAAAATCCCCAGGCAGTATAGCCAATGTCCATGCAGCCAGGGAGTATGGGAGTTGTAGTCCAAAAGAGAGAGAGAGTTTTCCAAGTTGCATGTAAGGCAAAAAACAAAACAAAGACAGCTCAGATATTAGCACACCATCAGAAATGGAGAGAAAAAGGTACCTGTTGCTGTGGAATACTCGGTAAGAAAAAGGATGCAGAAAACCTTGCCCAGTTCCTGCCAGTATATTCATGCTGCTTTTGTAGTATCAAGTTCATATGAATGAGAATAAAAGTCAATGAGTGTAAGTCAATGAGTGCACAGCAAGTTTCTGATATTCCAAAACACCATTCAAACTATTTACCATCTTGTTACATGATAAGGTAAATGACTTCTTAAAGGTTTTACAGCGTAGATACAGAACTTTTTCCCCTCAACTCATTCCCTCTTATTTTCCAAGGCTGTAAAATACTCAGATAGGTAAATCTGCATTTCTTTCACTTTCCTCTCTTGCTCAACAAATAATTTAATTTTATAGTTCCATAACAATAAACTTGTTGGACGTTTCACCTATCATCCCTGGTGTGAAGGTATGCTATAAATTTTTGCTTGTAAAACCATAACACAGAAAATGCTGGTAATTTAAATGGTCTGAGAGCATGCGTGCATGCATACAGACACACACACACACAAACACTCACTGCTTGCTTTTCCTCCTCTGTAAGAGGTAACTCAACAGCTGAGTTCATGTGAGTCACTTCAGCTAACTAGTCCATGCTTTGAAGAATGAAGGAGAAAAGCTCTCCATGAAAGTTCTCAGCCATCTGTTGTTCTCCACATGTTAGCTGCAACTTTTCCTAGGTAGAACATTTAGGTTTATACTTCTGCCTGAGGACTGAAGTCTTCTGGAAGGGCTCTCCTTTGTGACTAAGTGGGAGCAAAACACTGTGCAGAAACAAGAGTGAGGGCCTTCTTTGCTGGGTCACTCCAGTTATGAACTGCCCTCTCTTTTAGACGTCCAACTTCTTACCACTTTGTCATCTTTCCAGCATCAGGTTAAAATATAGCTTTTTATCAAAGTCTTTCAGGGACTAATGATCTTCCCCAAAGCCTATATAGCAGTGGTTCTCAACCTGCGGGTCCCCAGATGTTTTTGGACTTCAGCTCCCAGAAGCCCTGAGCATTGACCATAGTGGCTAGGGCTTCTGGGAGCTGAAGTCCACAAACATCTGGGGACCCACAGGTTGAGAACCACTGCTATATAGGCTTTTAACTGCTTAAATCTGTTGTCATTGTTAAATTGTTTTAACATTGTAATTGCTAAATTATTTAAGATCTTTTAAGATATTTAAATTATCCCCAATTGTGTTAAATTTAATTTGTTCTAGATTGTTTCATTTTGTTTCTGTCCTGAGATCTTGTGATATGAGGTGCAATTTTTTAAAAAAGTAACCAATACATAAAAAAATAAAATGTATTTGTTGTTATTTTTTAAAATCCCACCCCATACTGCAAGATCTCAGGATAGAAACAATATGAAACTATCTAGATAAATAAACTGTAGAGAAGTGTATAGGTTGTTGTGGGTTTTTGGGGCTATGAGTCCATGTTCTCTTAGATTTGCTCCTGACGTTTCGCCTGCATCTGCAGCTGGCATCTTCAGAGGATATGGTAGCATGGAAATGAGACAGAGTATATATACTTCTATAGTCCCCGATGGGAGGAAGCAATTTGCATATGTTACAGTTGGCCTGTGTGATGGCCTATTGTTAAATGGGATATCACACAGATCTATTTAATAATAGAGCATCACACAGGCCAACTGCAACATATGCAAATTGCTTCCTCCCACCCGGGGACTACACAAGTATATATACTCTGTCTCACTTCTATGCCACCAGATCCTCTGAAGATGTCACCCACAGATGCAGGCGAAACGTCAGGAGCAAATACTAATAGAACACAACCTCATAGCCCCAAAAACCCACAACAACCTATGGATTCCGGCCATGAAAGACTTCAACTTTACATGTAGAGAGGTGGTTTGTTGTAGTGGCTTGAGCATTAGACTATGGCCCTGGAGACAAAGAGTGAAAGTATGAGAAAAAAAAGCAGGGGCATTTTAAAGGCATACCAAAAAGTGAGACAACAGAGGATTAATTGGGATGGCCCCTGCCAAATTTGAGGGTATGTTGGAGGATGTGGATCATCATATTGAATAATGCTCATATTTATGTTTATAAAATCTAGAGACTCATAGACCTGACCCACTGAAATCAACAGGACTTAATTTAGCTGTTCAAGTGGATCAGTTCCATGCACAATGTTGTCTGGATTCAACCCTGTAACACTAAACCTGTGGCCTAATCCTACACTTCTTTGAATGAAGGCCTAGATCATACACACCTCTGTGCTGTGGTTGCTTCTTCCGTGGCAACAAAGCAGAATCAAGTATCGACTTAAAGATTAATTCACTTTGTTATGACATAAGTTTTCATAGACTTCAAACCACTTCAGGATATCCACAAAATGTTATCTCAGCTGGCAAACCTGCTTCATGCAATCAGCAAGGTCAGAGGCAACTGAAATGTAAAAGATACCAACACTGATAATTTTCCCAACACTAGTCATTAACAAATAGTAACTGGATGGTAACAAAGCTGTTCATTTCTAAAGTGCCATTAGATTCTTTGTCACTGGAAAAGACTAACACAGCTACCACCTTGGAAACTGTCTCAACAATGAAGTAGTTACTTTTCATTCCAGTCCTGCTAGAGCAGGTGTAAGCAATAGTAGCTTTTCAGACTTTTGTACTATCTCCAGACATTTTGTAATTCCAGTTACCCCTGCTGAATTTGGCACACAGCTCTTCTATAAAATTACTAAAGATGTAGCTCTCTCCCTTCCTTTGGCCATTTCCACACTACACTGTTATAGTGCTATTATTCCACTTCCAACCTCCTGTAGAATTCTGGGGTTTGTAGATTACTGAGGCCAAAGAGCTCTCTGGCTGAAAATTCTAAATGCCCCTTCCTAAACTACAAGTCCCAGGATTCCATAAGATGTTGAAAGTAGATTGATAGCACTATAACTCTCTAGTGCAAAAATGGCCCTGATTTAGTGAAACTCAAATATAAGAAAGAGACACTTTGTACATGTTTAGAATTAGTGTTCTCTTTTCTGAATGTAAAAGTCTGGCATTAAATCAACCAAATGGCATCATCATTCAATTTCTGAGATCTATCACAAGGAAGAGGCAACTGAGGCCCTTTTCACATGGCATTCGCCATGCAAAAGGGCCCCTGGAGAGTCGCGCTACTGTGAGGAGTGGTCCACATAATGCACTCACAATCGCGTGATGCTCCAGGGCCTGGCAGGCGCCAACCACACACTATTTCATTTTCGGCTTTGAGCCGAAAATGGTGAACAATCACACATCACTCCAGGGCCCCGCATGCACTTGCTGTGCACGCGGAGCTCCGGAGCCGCAGCACTTGCACTTCCTGCTCCAGCGCAGCCTGGGAAAATCCCAGGCTACACTGTGGAAGGAAGAGGAGGGGTAAGCAGGCAGCAGCTGTGGAGCTGAAGGAACTAGGACGCAAGAGCCTCTCACAAGAGGCTGCTCACGCGAACCCCACACCCCAGCTCTGCAAAAAGGTGAGTTGCAGAAAGGGCCTGAGTCTTTTATTAAAAGTTTTGTTGTAAAGAATGTGCATTAGTTACCCGTGATATTTCTGCAATGACATTCCACACAAAACATAAGGAGGAAAGATTCCCCCTCCTCTTTAGAAGAGTATGCACCACAAAAGGGAACTATTTTAAAAGTGCTTTTATTGTTTTTAATTATATGTTTTAAATTATATGTTTCTACTTTTAGATTTACTTCAATTTATATCCTTCATCTAAGGCAATTTAATCTGCCAATATTCTTGCAATGCGGCTTTAAACAAAATACAGCTAAAACCATGTATAGTATAAAAGTTTTTTAAAAAATATATATATAATTAATCCTACAAAAATAATTTTAAGACATTTAAAAACACACATATGCTGTGTTTGTTCTAATTTGTAAACTGCCTTGAGTTTTGATTTTCGGAAAATATCCATTTTCTATCTATAGCTACTACAGTAGGACCCCCTCTATCTGCGGATTCATTATCCATTGATTCAGTTATCCACAGTTGGCCACCATTGGGCCAACCATGGATAACTGGGCCCAGGGCCTGCTGCCCACCCTGGCCCTGATCCCGGTGGCAAGAAAAGAGCTAGGAACATGGGATCGCACCCTTTGCCAAGTCCCATTGCCTGCCCTGGCCCCAATCCCGGTAGCCAGTGGTGGGAAAAGAGCAGGGAGTGTGGGATCACACTCCTTGCCAACTCCCATCACCCTCCCCAGCCCCAATCCCGGCAGCAGGTGACAGGAAAAGAGCAAGGAGCATGAGATCACACTCCTCGCCAACTCCCATCACCCCTCCTCACCAAACTCTCGTCATCCACCCTGGTGGATCCACCCTTTAGCCACCTGCCACCACGGCGATTGGCTCGGGGCTGGTGGCAGGACAGGGCATTCCCTACTATCTGTGGATTTCAGTATCTAGGGGGTGGGGGCAGAACTGTGGTGGAACAAGATTCAAGATTCAAAGGCTTGCTCCTGGATGCAGTCAAGGTTACAGCTATGATTATTATTGCTTAAACTCTTGGAAAAGTATATTTTTCAAAGCATTTGTCAGGCAAGTCTGAAGGAAATAAAGATCAGCCCTAATTCTTGCAAAGAAACCTATCATTTGTATCCTGAAAAGCAGAAGGAACATGAAGCTCTTGTCATTCATGATCTCTTGTCATTCATAAACCTAAGGTGATGTTTGCCAAACATGGTGATAAGGGAATGCACAACATGTCAGATTGATTGATGGCTCTGATACATCTTAACTTTTTAAAATAACCTATATAACAAGCGTAGCAACATTAACGATGTTTGCCAGTCTCCTTTTAAAAAAGGGGAAAAACAAACAGATTTCCCCTTTGGCAAGCAGATCTAGTACATGAGCATTTTATTGTTTGCAATATTACTCAAGATGTAGATTTTTTTTTAAGTTGGCCAGAGGAATAATGCTCTTGAGGAATCATTCTATGTGGTCCATCTCATTGGTGAGGGAGGTCTCCCCGCTCTGCCATACAAATATTTGCCACAGTCCCAACTATCTCTTCTGAGCCCAACAGGAATTCCAACTACAGTTGTTCCAACATGCCACCACTTTCTCCCTTATGCTTTCCAACTCCTTTCCTCCCACACGCTTATCTTAAACACTGCACTATAGTCCTGAGTCATTAGGTTTAAAAGAAGGGCTCTGGAAGTTATACTTATGCATTTAGCTATAATGGAACGAGATATTGAAAACTTAGTTTTACTGCCATGTGGCTTTTTGCCAAGATACATGCTCTTCTGTTCTCTGAAGAGAGTTCAGATCAGTTGCCTTTTAAGGCATAGGGAGATGTAGAAATGAAGCCTCACAGCTGCACCATTCATTAAAGTGTACAGCCACATGAGCCATTGCAGGACTGAGATTTTTACCTTGATTTTCTCCTTTAACACTTATCTGAGATAATCAGATATATCAAATATTCACATCACATATAACAAATATTTTCTTCTGCTCTCAGAATCCGTGATAAGGAGTGAACACAAATGTAAGCAAGCAATATCTCCATGTGGGTTCCTGATCTCATAGGCTGACATATCACTTAGACTGCTGTCGTAAAGGGGCTAGAGGACAGAGAGCTCCAATGATGGAAACTCTGACCCACCCAAGGCCCTTCTGGTGTCTTACCAGCAAAGAGGTGGTAGGAGGAGCTATCTGGAGCCCTTGATTCTTCCATAAAGCTTGCCTACTCTGGAGAAGAAAGGAGAGCTCTTATTGTGAGCCATGTCCAGATCATGCCTCGGGCCTGAGGCAGAGCTTGGAAAAGTTACTATATGGACTGAAACGCCCAAAATTCCCATCAGCATGGCCATGGCAAGGTTTTTATCTGAATCCAATTGGTTAGTTCCACCTAAAGTTGACCCATCCAGTTCTTGAATGGTGACCTCAACCTGTAGCTGACCCACTCAGTTCTTGAATGGTGACCTAACACTTAATATAAATCTAATTGATTCAATGGACCTACTTTAGTTGGGCCTCACAATACAGTCCAATCTACAACACAGTCCAACAAAAACACATTAGAAGTTGTAGCATAGTATAAGTGATCCCAAAAATGTAACTTTTCCCAATGTGGCTGAGAAGTCTTTGGATCCTACAAAGATACATCTGGTTTTCCTTATCTATTTCCATATAGACCCCAACATATAGACCCCAAGTTCCCTTTTCCCCCTCTCTTATTTCTGATGTGTGGGAGAAGGGACCCTTAAAAACAAACCTCTGTGGTGGCTGAGAGGGGCCAGGACAGGGATCCTGCATTAGATCTGGGGTGTAGCTATGGAGGGGGCAAAATAGATGAATTCCTTCCCCACGAAAAGGAATTCTGCTTTGTCCACTGAAATTTTCCCTCAGTACCTAAATTTCTTCATGTTTTGGATGGAAATAAATTGAAATGTTAAAAATCCATATGTACGAGAAACTAGAATTGATAGGTTTGTCCATCAAGAGCCCATCTAAAGCTTTCAAAGTCCTGTGTATTCAGCTATGTTAGTGCAGAATTAGAGCTGCCATTATTTATTTTTTTTCCTGAGAGGCTTTTCATTTTTAATGCATAGGCTCAATATGGTCTTCTTCATGGTGGGAACAGATGTACCTTTCCACTGAAAATGGAAAGAACCTGAGGTTTAACAAAATCCAATTCTAGCAAAAGCAGAATTGGCAAATATCCCTATCCTAAGACTCCATATAAATATTGTGCTGACAAGCCCCCTTTTTGTTCATCAAAGTCTCAGTTGGTGACTTCTCATTCTTGCCTTCTGAACGTTTAAAGTGCATGTCAAGTTGGTCTATCTTTAAGGTCATAACTTCAGGCCTGAACCCGAGGTGGCCCTTTTCCTAAGCAGAACCATTATGTCATATTACTTGCCTAGATCAGCACAGTAAAACTGTCACTTGCTTTTTTATTCCTCCACAGGGAAGAGGATTCAGCAGCTCTCCTGGGTACATTTCAAAGGCCAGTAGCCTGGAACTGTTTTAATTTAAATACATTCCAATCCTGCTTGCTAAAATAGATCTGTAGAGATAAGACTGGTTTCAATTTGAAATGCTTTGCCTTCTGGAGTTTTGCGTTTAAAAAAGAGAGAAAGAGAGAGAGAGAGTGTGTCTCATGGGAACCTACATTTTATTCACTTAAAATTATATTTCTGTGACTGTAAGTTTGCATCCGTGAAAGTCTAGCAGGCAGAGATTGAGGCAATATCCCAGCAGTATCATGGACAGCAACACTGTGCAGTGGCAGCAGGTAGGTTCTATGTCAGTGGAACAGTGAATCCACTCCAGATTTTAGCTCAGACTTTCAAAGAGCTATCCAAGGTGCTGAAACCTATCTAAAAGGTCTAAAACCCTGGATAGCTTCATGAAAGTTTGGGCTAAATCCCTGAATACATTCACTACCACTCAGAGATGAGAGCTTTCAGCTACAGCTGACATTTTGCATTCCCAGTTGCTCCAATATAACAACTCTTCAAGTCACTTTACCTCTGACTTTTGTTAGCCCCTAGCCCTGCCAACCAGCAGCCAGAGCTCAAGGGCTGAGCAGGCTCCCACCAGTGTTGATGCCACTGTTTGTTTGACTCTCCTGCCCACCAGTTCTCCCAATAGCCATCTTATCTGACAATAGGAGCTACACCATTATTATCGTCATCGTCGTCATCATCATCATCAAAAATATTTCTATCCCACCCTCTATCAAAAGATCTCAGGGCAGCCTACAAATAATATTAAAACAACAGGTTGAATAGTTTAAAACAATAAAAACAATGTAAATAAGGTAAAAGCATAGTAAACATAATAACGAGTTAAAAGCAGATTTTAAAGATTTAACAATTTTTCAAAAATTATCTAGTAGCTGAGAGGAATCAGGCCCAAAAGCCTTGATGAAGAGTGAAGTTTTCTCTAGACGTCTAAAAGAAATGAGTGTTGGCACCAGTTGGGCCTCCAAGGGGAGGACATTCCACAATTGGGGTGCCACAGCTAAAGAGGCCTTCCTCCACATCCCAGCACAGTGTATCACTGGTGGGACACTAAGGAGCCCCTTACCCATGAAACAGATCTCAGTCCTCAGACAGACACATAATGTACTGAGGTTCCAGAGGGCTTTATCCTCTTTCTCCTCCTCTCCTCCTCCTCCTCCTCCTTGTCATCTTTATATTGGAATTCAAGGCAGCTTATAAATTAACATAATTACAATATAAACATGCAAAAAGTCAGCATTAAAACAGAATTTAAATATTAACAACATTAAAACAATTTAAAACACACATTTCAGAACATAATAAAAACTGTTAAAACAGTACTGTTTAAAACTATACAGTGTCCTCTTACAGTCCTTTCTTTAAAAGTCTTCAGTTCTAAAAGCTATCTGTGTTGTTGTTGTTGTTATTTTTATTCGCCTGCTTACAAAAGGACACCAAGGAGGAGGACATTTTAGCTCCCCTGGGCAAGGAGTTCCAAAGCATGGGGGCAGCCACCAAGAAGGCCCTCTTTCATATTCCCCACTAAACATACCTATGAAGGTGGTAGAACTGAAAGAAGGGCCTCTGCTGCAGATGTCAGGGTCGGGGTGGGCTTGTACAGGGAAACGTGTCTGTCAGATCTGAAGAGCTTCCCATCATGTTAAACTTCCAACAATGCCCTAGAGTGCTTGATATAGTGGAAAAGAAGAAGTCCTGCCCTTTTACAGCTTGAACTATTAGAGGAGAAACCTGCCATATACTAAGGCTAACCAGTCCATCTTGTTGAAAACCAAGCAAGTGATCTGAACTGGGGGCTAGAGTGGGAGAAGGGAGAGATAGGCAGCTTGAATGTGCTTTTCCATCTTGCCTTCCCATTGGTCTATGTGTAGATTGCCACACTTAGGCTTACTTCCTTCTTCTGCTGAGATCACTTCCCGTTCGTACTTGCTCCTAGCTAAAGCGAAACACTAGCACTGAGTCACTGCATAAACTTTCAGAGCTGATTTCCAGACCTGGAAATCTCTCCTAAGGGTTTCTTTAACAAACTTTCCCCTCCTTTTCTACCAATAGATGCATTTTCCATAGATCTTGTTTTGTTTTTTGTTTTGTTTTCTTTTAACTAAAAAAGAAAACCCTAATTAACCAGTTTCCAGACTATAAAAATGAGTCTTGTGCCACCTTTAAAACTAGCCAATTTATTTCACCATAAGCTTTCCATGGACTGCAGTTCTTCAGATGCCACACCACATCCCAGATTAGCTATTTCTACTCAATATTTACAAACTCGGTAAAAGGCCACTGCACTCTGCCAATTAAAAAAAAAATACTGAATTATCCCAACATGTCTCTCTCAGTATTGTTCATTCTGACTGGTAATAGACACTCATGGGGTAAACAATATATTATACCAAACCATTTGGAGCAGCTGGAATGTCCTTTTGTAACAGCCAAATCAATAAATACCAGGAAATACATGTGCAAAAATACCAGAGACAGAAAGAAATGGTAGAGGGTGGGGAGATAGTCATATTTTAGAAGCAAGAAGTAATCAGTATAAAGTGGAGTATATTATAGTACTGTTGTGGCCAGAAAAGAGACGAAGACCAGGTTTCCAGGGAAAAATCAAAAAGCCTTTTTATTGTTAACAATTTACTTGCACAAGGACGACAACTATTTTCAGGATTGTCATGCAGATTAATTGAGGTAGCATCACTATATACCTTTGGTCTTCTATGTCAGCAATCAATCATTCATTTAGCCAGCCCATCACAGAAGAACAAGATCTTTGGTTAACTTTCCATTACATCATTAACTTAGCACACACGTGTACAGAAGAGAACAAAGAGTTAGTTAGAAAATGATACAAAATGATGCATATGGCCAAAATGAGGTAGTAGGGAGTATGCCTAACTCCCTCTTAGTTCCCAGACGCCTGAGTGAGTGTTGCAAGGCCATTCTTTAAAATTGAGATAAGACAAAGACATCTGCTATTTCACTCAGAGACTCAATTCAATTCGCTTATTTTTCCTATTCAAGTAGCAATTCCTTGGATTTAACCCCTTCAGTACAATATAGAAAATATTCTAGCAAAAAACGTTTTAGGCCAAAAAATGTACTGCCATATCAATTGAATGAAGAACTGTTGCAGGACAGCTGAGACTTGCCTTTCCTCTTTGTTATAGGCTGATCCTCTAGATATGATCAGTAATTTTCACTAACCTGCCTCTCTCACTCTCCAGCTTAATTTCTTCTTTTTAAAAACTGGGACAACCACATGCTGGTTTTTACATTGTTTCCCATTAAATAAATTGCTCTAGCCACCATTTTGCAATTGCTCAATATGAATTTACACAAAGAATGGTGGGAGGAAACCTACATGCAGACTTGCAATTGGTAGTGGCCCTCCTCCACCTCTTCCTCCTCCTATTTAAACCTCTTAGGTATAACTACTAGGATGGATTTGCCCAAATGTGGAATAGATTATCACAATAACAACCATACGCATATTCTTTTGGACTAAGGAACACAGACAAATATGACAGAAATTCTGTCAGAACAACATAAAGCAAGGACTAGCAGATGATTTCAGACTTTTGATATTTGCTTGGAGCCCTTCCACACTTAACAAATAAAGCACTATGGGGCTTTCCACACTACACTATTATAATGCTATTATTCTACTTTGGACATTCTGTGGAATTCTGGGGTTTGTAGTTTCCTGAGGCCAAAGAGCTCTCTGGCTGAGAATACTAAATGCCCCTCTCTAAACTGCAGACCCCAGGATTCCATAGGATGATGGAAGTGGAATAATACCACTATAACAGTGTAGTGTAGAAATGGCCCTATGTTTCTACTCTAACTGTCATGGTTGCACCCTATGAAATCCTGGAGTTTGTAGTTTATTGATGTACTAGAGCTATCTAGCTGAGAAATACCACTCTCTAAACTATAAGATTCCATAAGATGGAGCCATGGCAGTTAATATGGAATATAGTGCTATATTTATATAGTGCGAAAGGGCGCTTTGTTTTTAAGCTAAAACCTCAAATGTTGGCACAGCATCATGTCACCTTTAAAACATTTTTCAAAATTCTAGGAATTTTTTTTATCCTGCAAAAGCTCCAATTGCACCTTTAAGCATCTTGAAAATGTTATAGTTTTATATATGCAGTAGGAACTCACAATATTTCTTATATTTTCGTTTTCATTAACATTTCTTCTGTGTCTTACATAAGAGAAGGCAAACAAAGTAGCACAAATTACCATCACAGATTTCAGAGACTGCTTTAGCAATGTCCAGACTTAACTGGACATTTATGATGTCCTAGTGGTTTTGCAAGACACGCACTCTCTTAGTTTTATTTGCAAATTGTAAACTATGTAGTTCGCTCTAAGTAAACTATGGTGGACACACGAGATCTGAAGCCATGAGAACTTAGAAAAACTTCCAGAACAGAAGATTATGCAAGGAGTAAAATGCTGGTTCATCAGTCAACTTCACTCAAGACTGAAGAGTCTCAACCACATTGAAAATTAAAGTGAATAGTAAAGGGAGGCTGTTCAGTTTAGCATCACTTAACTGTCCAGGATACGATTTATTAATGCAACAGCATTTCCTATCCACAGAAAGTCACAGTAGGCTAACTCTGTGGTCCTATTATGCTAGAGCTGCTACAACAGTTCAGTCATAACACCTTAGGATTTTGCAGCTGAAAGTTAAGAACAATATGTGGTCCCCATTTTTTCCCTGTACCAAGACCAAATGAACTGTCAGCTGGCTCTTCAGATCTGGTCATGGGATTCTGTCATCCATCATACTTTAAAAAAAATACTAAAACATAACACAAAACAACCATTCTAAGAACATATGAACATGCAATCATAAAAATTGTAATTTTCAAAGGAGGGATCACAACAAATGTACAAACCATGATATGTCCAGCATTTTTTTAAAGTGAGGAATAGACTTTGAAGGATAAGCAATATCAAAAATATTATTGACAAAGTCAAAATATGGAAGCTTAAAAATTATCTACTACAGCTGCATTTTTAAGCACCATACTTATAATTTAGCAGGAACATATACAGGCAGTAAGATTAGAATTGAGAGCTCCTCCTCCTCCCCCCTCCAAGTGCAGAGGACAGAAAAAAGTCTCACAACAGGCCCTTTGTCAGCTCTCTTGCTTACTTAACCCATAGCAGATTTCCTTCCCCAAAGAGTGGAAGCCCAGGTTTCCAGTTTTGTCATACTAGAGGGGCTTGCTGTGGAGTTAAAGCAATCTTCAAGCAAAGGCTTACCACACCAATGTTTCTACATTCCGTCCCTGGCAAAGGTGACACAGGCCAATGAACTAGAAAGATAACATGCCAGTTCATGTATGATAGCTTATCATACTATGTAGAACATGGGTTACTGTTTATTCCAATATTTATTAACCCCATTTCAATATTTATTTATTTATTAATTCCTGTTTCTGGTTCATTCATTTTTTTAAACAATTCCATTTCCATTTGTAGGGGGACACATCATCAAGAATGTCTGAGTTCTTTATAAATACCTTTGGATGTTTGAGAAGAGAAATATTCCCATCTCCCTGTTGCTCTTCATCTCCACACTCATTTTTGTACTTAATCCTCACAACAACAGTTGCAGTGAGGGTAGAATGTAGGATCCTGAGGCAAAGTAGTCTTGCTTCATTTTTTATTTATAGCATCCATATCCTGCTTATTTATTATTTGTTTATTTTATTTATATGCTACCTATCTCCCAGCCTGGGACCCAAGGTGGCTTACAATAGGGCTAAATCAAAACAGCATTAAATATTGTAAATTCTAAAACCATTCAAAGTATAACAATACAGTTAAAAATTAAAGAATATACACACTGTAATACAGCAACCAATTAATCATTAAGTGTCTGTTTGAATAGAAAAGTGTTTGTCTACTGGTGAAAGGAAACTGGAGAGGGGCCCAGCATACTTTCACGTGGAAGGGAATTCCACAGCCTTGGAGCAGCCATTGAGAAGACCTTCTCCTGTATCCTTACTAGAATGGCATGTGGTGGTGGTGGAACTGAGAGAAAACCCTCCTCTGAGAATCTCAAGGTTCTGACAGAATCGTAGAGAGAGATAAAGTCTTTCAGCCAAAGTCCCTGCTTTTCAGCATTAAAAGGCTGTTATGCCATTTCAGCACTAGACTGTTGTAGTGCTATTATTCCATTTTCAACATCCTGTGGAATTCTGGGGTTTGCAGTTTACTGAGACCAAAGAGCTCTCTGGCTGAAAATTCTAACACCCCTCCCTCAACTGCAAACCCCAAGACTCCACAGAATGTTGAAAGTGGAATAATAGCATTATAATGGTGTAATATAGAAATAGTGTTAAGAGTGATTTACCTGCAACCAATGGAAATGTGTGAATTCCACGTACCACCCATAGATCCATTCCTGGGGTTAGGGGCAAAGAATCAGCAGTCAGTAGTATAGCACTCCTCCCACAATTGTTCCTGATTGTATATGAGCAATTTGAGTGCTGAACCCTATTCCCAGCGGATGTTCAGCACCAGGAGTCCTTCTACACAACCCACCACAGTTACACTTTCAAGCTGGTATACCTGAAAGTGGATTTATCAACCAATTGTAACATCTACCTCTGGCTGCCCTTGGTTGATTCATCTGTTCTTCCCACTTTGCTGTTTGTGCCAAGCACGCTCTTCCTTCCAAAGAGGCCTCCCATCAAATATCTCACTTTTGTACCTGCAGTTCTACATACAATGTAATGGACCAATGCAACACAGAGGAGTTGTGAGCTATGTTCCATGCTGGGAGTTTATACTTTTTTAGATATTGGACCCTAACTGCCTACTTCATTAATGTGAATTCTGTCCCTCAATATGGCTGGGAAGTTGGAGCAGGTAACCAGTCACCTTGGACTCTCCCACTGTCCGAATGGTTTAGATTACAACAACTAGGCATTGCTCAGCAGTTATGAGGCTTGTATTCCAAAGAGTCTAGAGAGCACCCTGCTTTACCTGCTACTATCCCTGCTTTACCCTCCTTGTCAGTGAAGGGCCAACTGCTAAGCAAACAATGTGAGATTTTGGCTATGCTTCGCTCTTCCTGGAGTAACCTGTACTCTCCCTGTACACCACTTGTGCTTATTCTTTTCCAGTACTGTTCCAAACATCTGACTCAATGTGTCAGGAATTCATATCACCAATGAAAAATGTTGTTTTTCTGGTACAATGGGATTTAGTAGGAATCCTATCCTGCCCAGCAGCTTAAACTGCTGCTGGTTACTTTTTTATTATTGCCATGTGCCTTTAAATGATTACTGGCTTTGACAACCCTGAGACAAATCTTTCATGGGTTTTCCTTGGCAAGATTTATTCAGAGAGGGTTTGCCATAGCCATCCTCTGAGGCTGAGAGAGGGTGACTACCCCCAGGTCACCCTGTGGGTTTCCATGGTCAAGCAAGGATTTAAATCCTGGTCACCAGGGTCCTAGTCCAATGCTCTAACCATTACACCACACTAAGGTGCCTTCCAATTTATGGCAAATCTAAGGCAAACCTATCGTGAAATTTTCTGGAGCTGATAGTGTGTGACATGCCCAAGGTCACCCAGTGGGTTTCCATGGCCAAACAGAGAATCAAACTCTAGTTTCCAGAGTCGTAATCCAATGCTCAAACCACTACGCCACGTTGGCTCTTCCTTTGTTACTTACTGCATTTATAGACTGCCTTTCCAGAGAGCACAAGATAATGTAAACAATTCCTAAATAAGGACATCAAGATATACAAGTAATATTATGCATGGTTTACATATTAAGCCTTTAGGTAGATATGGGTATGCAGTTGGGATCTACAAAAATGATATGCTTATTTGCTCACAGATAATGGTACAACAAAATAAGGCTTTAATTTATCATACTATGGAGAACTTAATCAGTGCAGCTGTTTAGGAAAGTGGATCATGAGTCTTGGCCTTAATATAGCTGTCAGCAGAAAGAAGAGCCTGATCCCAGAGTATTTAATTAGACAATTAATGTCATTAATTCCAATGGCCAAGAGGAGCTCCTATGAATTTCTTCATTCCTTGTGTCCAATGAAATTTTTCCCCACTGATTTCAGAAATAGTGGATTTATCCTAAATCACAAAGCTTCATGCAATTTTATACCCTACTTATTCTCCGTTGTTTCTTTCCTTCCCACCCAGTCTCTTCCTTGAACTTGCAACATTTCCCTTCCACTTTGCAAACTTTATCCCAAGTCTCCAACAAAGTTATTTATTGGCCTACAACCCCCAGTTTCCCCCAGGCAGCATATGTTTATTCCTTCACTTCCTTAAGCTCCCTATTATTTGCACGTTTCTATTGCTTTCAAAACAGCAGTCACAGCATCTCCAGTTTGCCTCCATTCTTTGAGTCCAAAAGAAATGTTTCTTTTCTCTTTTTGTCAGAAAACTTGTCTTCAATAGGAGAAAATTTCACTCTCTTCTGCAAAACAATCAGGCTCCCACATTCACCCCCATCCCTTCCTTTCCTTTCTTGAAATACATATTAACAGTATCTGTCTGAGAGAAATGACAAGATACTATGCAGAGGAACTACACATGCATCCACCTTTATTAAATTTCCATATAAAAAAGACTTATTGGCCAATGGCAAGAGAGAATCGACATCCCTCCCCTGATACACAACAAGTACATACACTTGCAACAACTGGGTATGGAGGCAGACAAACCAAACATGTAAACATTGCTTACGCTGGACCCATTTAGCCCACTACCGACTATTCTGACAGACCAGCTCTCCAAGGTAAGGGTTATTCTCCACCTCTGTGATGCAAGGGTTATTTAATGAGAGATGACACAAACTGAATACTAGGGCTCTACTACTGTTAGATTTAGGTACTTTTGCATGCTTGTGCTCACTGATTGCTGCTTTCCAGACTATCTGTTTTGTTTGCTTTTACCAGTGGGTCATTGTGTTTCACTCTCATTTGCAGTCGTTTCTTTTTCTTCTTCCCTCTCCCTCTCTCTCTTTCTCCTCCATTAGACCATGTATTTGATTACGAAGAAGTAATTTGTAAATAAATCTATTTTATATGTTTTCAAAGAAGACTAAACTTGTTTCTTTCTGTCCTAGACCCTCTGAGTGCGGAACTGGTTGTTGTTGAGCTTCTGCCTTGCCAATTTGATTACTCTGCTAAGAAAAGCTTCTACTATCTCACACATTTCCCAACAGTCATTATGTAGAGTGAGGTGAGTGCCTCAGGCAACAGGTGCTGAGGGCAGTAGGGACAGCTTCTTTCTCGGTCTCCATGAACTTCCTGTTGGAAAGCAGAGTGGTATATACCATTCAACCTGTACTAGAGCCATTTCCACACTAGACTGTTAAGGCCCCTCCCTAAAGGTCAAAGGCCAAAGACCCCTCCCTAAATTGCAAACCCCAGGATTCCAAAGGAAGTTGAAAGTGGAATAATAGCACTATAACAGTCTAGTGCAGAAACGGCCTAGGTCTCCTTCTTGTTTCATTCAGTATGATGGTGAAGAACATAATCCCATCACCAGTGTTCAAATAAGATTCAAGTGTCAAACAAGGCAGATTCTGTATGCGGACTGGGGAGGGAACCTCATCTTTTTCTTTGCCTCAGATTATAAAATACCCGACCTAGCCATGTCCTAAAGGAGTTTTGCAGGCAACCTTTAGGCTACACCCATAGAGCTATCACTGCTCCTTTATATATATTTAGTTTACTCCAGATATAAACCATAATTTCTGTATCAGATGATGATGATGATGGTGGTGGTGGTGGTACCAGGAATCTCTTTGTACCAGTTGCTGTGCAACCTCTTAGGGGTTCATTTAGAAAAACAATACTTTTCCTTCAGGAAAGAAGTGCTGGGTATGATTGTCCAGAGAATACTCAGAGTTTAATTATATGCTTAATTTTAAGGTCATGGGAGTGCATTTGGTATCTGTAGGGCAACTGCAGTGTTTGAGGGGTGGGTGAATGCTATAGTTCCTACTCTGACTCAAGCTAAGATGCAAATACTTGAATGCAATACAGAGAACATAGAGGAGGGAAAGAGATGGTAATGCAGTGACAGATGAGTCTGAGTCACATATAACTGCATAAAGAAATGGTTATAAAGAAAAACAGTTCAAAAGAAAAGAATAATCTCTTCCTCTGGCCCCTACACATAGCTTAAGAAGTACTCTGTATAATGTGTGTGTGCGTGTGTGTGTGTGGGGTGCCTTTAGCTTATTCTGCAAAGGAACTGACATACTATTTCAGCACCAAGGGAGCAGTTAAGATCCATCCTGTCTGTGAACTAAGAAGGATTTGTACAATAGACTGTCCTGGACTCAAAGGACAGGCGGTTTATCTTTCCTTAAAGATATATTAACATGAGAAGCAACCAGTGAAAAGCAGAATTCCCTCCCTTCAGCAGGCAATGGAACTCTTTGAAAAGGAAGAAGAAATGTGCTGAAATAGAAGCAGCAAGTGGCAAATCAACAGCAGCCAGCAAATTCAAGATCAAGGCTGTCCTGGTATCCTTAGTTGAACTTTCAGAGCCTCAGGATTGCAGCGGCTTCAGATCACTGTGTGTGATCTTATGTACCCTATGTGCCACAGTAGCTAATGACAACGATCCAAATTTCCCCCATCACGCAGCTTCATTGATCTCAGTAGGATTACACACTCACAACGAAATGGACTTTGGTGAGAGATCAATGGCAGTATGCCAACCCTGATTTTTTGAAACCACTTTGCTATGATGTCACTTCAGCAGCCACAATCCACAATCATTGTTTTTAAACAGCTGGCTAATTTGGAGGGCTTTTTTTTTTTATTTTATTCCCATCACTGTTGAGAAATTGAAATGATGGAAGCGAGTATAAAGCAGATGCTGCTAAAGTATCTGTCTCTTGCTGAAACCAACCTATATGCCAATCTGTTATACATCTGGTTTATTAGGGTGGGTGGAGGAGTCAAAACATTTTCAGAAATCAAGTAACAACTTTGCCACAGTGGGCCACTGCCTCTCTGCAGCTCCAACACTTATCTATCCAGACTGCCTTTCAGTAATCTAGGATCCATGTAAGATCTTCAGTGACAATATGCGTAATCCATATCTGATTGCCTTAAATGATGTCAAATGGGAAATACATGAAACAGATTAAAAGGAAAAAGCAAAGCAATGGAACAGGAACAAAAGGACAGGCTTTGCTCTCCCCTTGCTACTTAGAAGACTCAGCGAATCAGTTGCCTAGATGATTAGACATGCAAAAGAGCTTTAAATGGAGGAGCCACAAATATCTTCTTGCTGATTTAACTTTCAGGACTGTGTATTGGCCTGCCATACTGGGAGGGAAAAGAATATAAAGAGTGCACAAAAGGCTGCAAAACATTATGTGATTTTGAAGTATGTTGCATGCTCCATAGGGAAATCGATGCTGTTGTAAGGCACAGATGTTTCAGTTCAGATAAACTGTTGTTCAGGTCCCAAGCCTGTACAGAGTTTTTTGAGGATAGATGCACAGCAGAACTAAGTGAATAATTAACAGTGAATATTTAATCTTGCATAGTCACGCCATGTTAAATAATGTGGGAAACATCCCTGTTTTCATGGCATTGTTTTGACTATTTTTAATTTTTTAAACATGTGTCAGGAAGAGCTGTACAGCTACACCAATACAGGAGCAAAATCAAAAGCCCGAGTGGCATAGTGGTTTGAACATCAGACTAAGACTCTGGAAACCAGGGTTTGAATCCCCGGTCAGATACGAAAATCCACTGGGTGCCCTCGTGGAAGTCACACTTTCTCAACCTCAGGCAAAGGCAAACTCTCTCAGAACAAATCTTGCCAAGAAAACCCCATGATAAATTCACCTTAGGGCTGCCATAAGTCAGAAATTATTTCAAGGCACACAATGACAACAACAACAACAACAACAACAAGCTGAATCACACAAAAGATGCAGTTACCCAAAACAACCATCATTACATTAAAACTCTCAGCAACAAAAGTTGAATCACAGTACAGAAATTTCTCCTATGTGCTTATGACTTTTGTGAGAGTAGGATGCTCAAGACAGCAGCCAAAGGCACAACAAATAAACATTTAGCTTATCACCATGACCTAGTATGTGTTTCCTCAAATATTCTTCCCACAGCACTATGATTCCACTTTAATGGTTCTGGCTGTGTGCTATGGAATCCTGGGACTTGTAGTTTGGTGAAGGACTAGAGCTCTCTGTCTGGGAATTCTAAAGACCCCCTCCCTACACTGAAAATGTCAAGATTCCACAAGATGGAACCACAATATTTTAAAGTGGAATCACAGTTCTATAACTGTTCTAGTGTAAAAAACCCATCCAGTCCTAGCTCCCAGTGATTTTTGTATACTGAAATGAAAATACACATAGCTTGTGACATTTTCAGAAAATGGTTTTTAGGTAAGGCAATTACTCCAGGTCAGATTGTCTAATACCTATGTAATACGGTCTTTCTCCCCTTCACTCACTTCCCATGCTGCAATGTGTGTGAAGTTCCCATGATACATCATGTACATGCACATATCCTGGTCTCTGATAGTGTGTGGTCTTACAGGGATGTTTGTCCCTTTTAAACTCAATCTACCTAAATGCCAAGATGAACTTCAGCATGCATACAAAACAAAAACAAAGCCCATTTCTGCACTACGCTGTTATAATGCTATTATTCCACTTTCGACATCCTATAGAATCCTGGAATTTGTAGTTTAGGGAAGGGCATTTAGAATTCTCAGCCAGAGAGCTCAGTAAATTACAAACCCCAGAATTCCACAGGAAGTTGAAAAGTGGAATAACAGCACTGTAACAGTGTAATGCAGAAATGGCCAAAGTTAGGGTAGGGAAAGGAAATAAATAATAAAAGGAAGTGTTGAGTAAATGGATGCCCATTTTCTTTAGATAGCCTCTTTGGAATGAGCATCCTGACGTTGAGCTTTAAAAAAAATTGTTTAGGGATTTTGGCTTAATGTGGCCACATTCCTTATTAATGAACAGATTCTAATTACTCATTCTGTCAGTGCTTTAAAGGGTTCACTTTTGTGACAGGCTTGGCTTGGCACAGAATTTTTCCCTTCAGTCGGAAACTGAAGGAATTGACTGAAGTAATAAGACACGACAGTTGGCGCCCAAGGCTTTTCTCGGGGACTGTTTTGTGCCTCAAGTGATGCGATAAAGGGACACAGCTGAAGGCTAAGTAACTTCCACCCGACAAGAAATATAATATCGCTTGGCAGTGCTCTGCTTACTATCTTATCACAGTTATGCAACAGAACTATGGGGGAGGGGAGGGGAAGGAGGAGGAAGAGGGGAGAGAGAGAGAGAGAGAGAGAGAGAAAGTGGGGGGTGGTAAATACCAGTACCTTGCTGATACTCACGGTCAACAGCAAAAGGAAATGCTGGGGATTCATAGCTTTCTTATCATGGCACGTATCTGAATGTTAAAGTGTATGGTGCTTTTAGATTAATTTTTCATATATTTAAAGATTTATATAGCAGACAGATTTCCCTTAGATATAAAACTCGGGAAAGCAGCCATCCCTACTCTAATTGGTTCTTCATACTGTTCAGTCCCAAGAGGTAGCCAGCTAGTGTCTCTTAAACATTAGCACATAATCTTTCAGTCCCACCAGTTCACCATAAAGAATCCATCCATGAATTTCCCTTTCATTCTCTGGGAATTCAAATCAGCATCTCTAGCAAAGCACTAGCAGCATTATAGACACGAGACGTAAGTGAGCTCAAAAGGGGGTCCCGCTTGACACTTTTCCTGCTTTTCCTCTACCTTTGCTTTGCTTCTTTTTTGCTTTGTTCTGAAGGCTGCTCACAGATGGAGGGAAAGTGAGCATGTGTTTCATCAACTGTTAAAAAATGATCCATGCAACCCGTAGGAATAACTCTCACACACTACAGTCCAAACAACAGTGAAACACATGATTTTGTATGAACTCATCAGACAACAAGAAACAACAACTATCAATTCATCCACTGGCTACCTGTGTGGAAACTGAGGTGAGAACACAGTAAACAGCCGGTCACTTGAATCCCATCTTCCTCTCTTTGCATATCACTTCCATTGGATCTCTACCATGGCTCTCCTCCAATAAATCTAGTTCATGGTACACACCAGAGGCAGGGCTCTATAGAAGATGGATATTCTACAGCCAGGCAGAGGCCCTCCAGAGGTTTTTGACTACAATTTCCACTACACCTAGTGGTAAAGGATTGTGGAAATGGGGTCCAGAACATCTCATACACCATAGATTCCCTACACCTGCTACTTTTCTACAAGGTCTAATACCAATCTCACTAAAATACAGAATAGACAGAGTACAGAATAAATTGACAGAATTGTTTGCTGTTCTGTTTGCTTCAGAATTTCTTGCATCTGGCAACCAGCCTCATAACAAAAAAGCAAGTAAAAGTGCTGGTGGAGAATCTGCTGCTGAAACAGCCACAGCACTTCATCAGAATGCTAATTCCTAGGAAGCCACACAGTCCACGTTACATGAGTGCTGTTGGTCCCTTCTAGTCAGTTGCCTTATTTGTGGCACAATAGCAACAAACATATGTCGCATAAAGCAGACTGGGAGGAAAACAAGGCAGAGCTTTACTTGTCTGTAGCATTATCCAAGTCCAACGTGACTTCCTCTCAGTATTCCAGCTGGAATACTGATGATTTATAACAAGAAAATTATAACTCGTTTGTTTTCTGTATTTCTATAGTGCTGTATCGTGAATCTCCCTGAGATTCATGAGACAAAACAAAATGGATCAGACAATAAAATTATTTTTTGAAAAACTGGCTAACAACATAAAAACAACTAACAAAAGAGATTTAAAAAAACAACACACACACAAAAAACCCAACTTTCTCTGAAATAAGGTATTCACCTGCCAGTTAAAGCCAGGAAGGATGAAATTCCACAGTGGGGCATACAGAGCTTACAGTCACTTACTGTACCTCAAAAGCTGAAGGCATCTAAGAGCCTCCTCATATGATCACAGTGCATGTCACACAATGCAAAATACATGAGACAATATTTCATAAACTATCTTGAACCTGTCCGTATTCCAGAAAGCTACAAATCCTGAAGATATTGAATAATGCTTGGAGAACCCTACACTAAGGCCTCGCCCCTCCCTAAACTGCAAATCCCAGGATTCCATAGGATGTTGAAAGTGAAAGAATAGCACTATAACAGTCTAGTGCGGAAATGGCCTAAGTGAAGTATTCAGCAGCAGATATTCAGTTAGCTACAGCTGAATCAGATGAACAGAGAAGGGCAGGAGAGTGCTGGGAAGTTTTTTAATAATAATAATAATAATAATAATAACAACAACAACAACAACAACAATTCAAAAAGGCATTCATTCTATGTCTTCCCCAAGATCAGCTGTACTATCAGGCAGAATGAGAAGGTTGCCTAAGGAAACTGATTTTATATGTTATAAAAGGACAGCAAATTGGTACCTAATTTATTATTTTTCTAAATTTATTCCCAGGGAGGGGTAGATATGTTTGTGATTTTTTTTCATTGCTGGAGGCCAAATATTTAGATTTAGATCAGGTACTGTGCACCCAGACCAGATGCAGAGGTGTTTGTTGCCCTGTTTCAGGCAGCAAACGTGTTGGGCAGTCCCCCCATCCTTTTTGTAAAATACTTCCAATACTACGTACAACTGCAAGACTGTGATCTAGCGGAAGAATGAAAATTGGTGCCCATATTTTTACCTATGTTTCTCTATTCTACCTCTGAAATCAAGAAAGTCAGGTTGAAATACTGACATAACATCTGAGCTAAAAAAAAGTGGAAATGGGGTTTTTTTAAAAAAAAAATGGATGACAAGGCAAAGGGCTAACCTTGAGAAGAGAGAGCCCCAATTAAACTGAGATTTTCTCTGAAATCTTTACATAATGTACCAAAAGGGACCTTTATTAATAAAATGTACCATATGTATTTATGACTGTCGAAGCAGAAGTAAGAGCTGGAGAAAGGCACTAAAATCCTCTTGTTACTGTGAAGAGTTAGGAGAAACTCTGTTTCAAAGAAGAAATAGATTGGTTTTTAGCTGTTAGCATTCAGCTGTTCAGTGGCTACTTCATTAAAATGTTTCACTTCCCTTCATTCATTTTTAGCGGTGCACATGTTGTATTTAATAAATAAACATATCAAACCCTCCTCAAAAAATTTATTACTAGAGGTGCACAGGAGTTCATAATACCATTTTTATACCTATTTCCCATTCCAGATCCAGATGCTAGATCAGTGGCTTTGCTTGGCATTCAATCAACACGGACAGTGTTTGGGAAAGATAAAAGGTCACAGCTTTATTTGTTACAGCTGAAGAGGCTTGGCTAATTTTGTGCTTCACGTGCCAAAATAACATGATTGACCACAATGCCTTTGTGCCTTGACTTGAGGTGATGTAAAGGTGCCATTTGCTGTTTCCCTCAGGCAACAAGCTGCTTTGGGAGGAAGTTACATTGAACCCTTACTCAGACATGTATCTGCCTGCACCGGGAGATACACAATGTTGGTTTTCGCTCTTTCTCAGGAAGAATGACTCAAAGGTATAGGGGTGCTGTACATTACCATCCTCCCTCATGAGTTTAACTCACCTTGTTGTTGTTATATACCTTCAAGTCACTTCTGATCTATGGTCAACCGATCAGTGGGTTTTCTCGGCAAGATTTTTTCAGAGGAGGTTTGCCATTGTCTTGTTCTTAGGATGAGAGAATGTGACTTGCCCAAAGTCACCCAGTGAGTGACTTGACTGAGTGAGGATTCACCCATGGCTGAGTGGGGATTCAAACCCTGATCTCCCAGACTATTAGTCCAGCATTCAAACCTCTGCACTACCCTCACTTCTCTAGTTAACATTAACATCCTAGATGAAACAGGACAAATTCTTTCTCCTCTAATAGACGTTGCCACCCTTTCATTTCCCCAAGCTATTTTCTATAATCACTCCACCTCTAACCATCATCACATACTGCCTTCTGTGGGCTTTAGCCTGCTAATCTAATTTTGATCTACTTTGGACATTCCCATAACCACTATGACTAAGAATGTCTTTTAAAAAAGTCATCAGATTCAAATATGGATCTGTAATACATAGTTTGGCTCCAGGGCAAAATCATTTCAATATAGTGAAATTAAAGGTCTTACAGCCGATAACTGTGTAGGCTTTGCAGATTACAAATAGCCTGTAAATTTTCTCTCCCTCCACTTTTCCTCTGTATTAGTGGTTGTTTGTTTGTTTGTTTTTGCAGGTTGGTAAACATATCTTTTTTCTTTCTTTTTTTTAAAAAATAGTAGTTTTGATGCCCTAGTGTGACATCACATTTGTAACTCTGTGACAACAGAAAGAAAACCAGACCTAGAAATGCTGGTGGTGATTTTGCTGCTACAGTATAAAAGTATTAAGGATTCCAGATTATATATCAAACCAACTCTATAAATCTCACCCTTGCAAAATTTTCGTATATAAGGACCATGTAGATCGGCAAAATTTTCAGATGAAAGATATGTGTGGGAATATATGTAAATATGTGTTCTACAAAAAAAAAATCAGCAAATCATAAATACACAAGAATAATGATGTGTCAACTACATGGTGAGCTACAGCTTTACTTCAGGTACCAGAGCTGGTATACCCTGGTCACCCTTTGATTGGCCATCGTGTAGAAAAGCTACCCTTCCGTTTGATCCAGCACAGCTCATTTTCATTCTCCCACATTGGCTGCATCCAAGTTCTAGACATAAGCCTGGAATTGTATTCCTTAGTTACTGCCTATCGTTTTCAGAAACTATTATTGATATCCTGTATGAGCGGGGATGTAACTACAGGAAGGGACAAAATGAGGGTATTGCCAATTCAGCAGCCATTCCAATGAAATTTTCCTTTAGTCTTTAAATTTCTAACATTGTAGAGAGTGAAGCTTTTAAAATCATCCATAGATAAAAGTCTTCTATTTGTTGTGTTCACATTCCCTTGGTAACTTTGCCTGCTCCTTTTCTTTGAATAACAGGATTTTAAATGCTCACCTGATGAACCGAGATTTACAAAACCACTTAAAATACAGATCTATTTTGAACTGAAATGCTATGGACTTGAAGGGAAAGTTAATTGGGGGCAGTATTCTTATTGGTGGAGCAATGGCTCTCTCCCCACTCCTCCTGCATATCTACACTCCTGTACATAAGCAGAACATAAAGTTCTGCCAGCATACTTATGTAGAGCCTGGGTTGCTGAGGAGCCCAGGGAGGTAGCCAGCACAACAGTGAGGTAAGCTTTCCAGGAACTCCCTTATGGGCAATCAGTGATCATGTGCATTGGGGAATGGAATAGTGTCTGGGTGCTGCGCAGAAGCCGTTGCACAACCAAGCAACCCTATTGTGTAAGGAAGTACTGGATACCTCCTGACACATTATCATAAGAAATAGTTTTCCAGTATAATCCCTATTTATGCTAGCATAAAACTCCTCCAGGATTCTGGCTCATGTTTCTAGGTTCAACTCAAATGTTCTTTTTCCTTCTTGGTTCCACGGTGAAGGACTCAGGGTTGAAAAATCCCAGAACATTGCAACTGTGTCATCTTGTTGCTACAGGAGGGCATACGGTGTACAAAAATAGTTAATCATGTTATTCCTACGCGTACACAAAGACACACATTGACTGGAATGGAAACAATTCACAATGAAAACAGCAGGTTTTGCAGGGAATGGAGTCAAGAAGAAATAGCCACCAAGAAAAACCAGTAATTTTACATGAATGGCTGTTTTGTATGATAGAATACCTGATGTCCTGACTAACCTGCAGGCATCCATTCACAGAACTGAAATGATAACCAAGTAGTTGTCTTCTGACCCAAACATACTGTAGATTATTATCATTATTTTTGTTGGTATGCCAATAATACGAATATAGGGTAGCTTGTTTCATGATCATCATTCTATGCCATTTTGAAAAACTTAATTAAGTGACAGTTTAAAAAAAATGCCAAACCACTAATATAAGCCAAATTTCCACTTACAGTATCTTAGAATGGGAAACAAAACTCTACAATAGTTATAGGAAAAGATCATAAATATTTCAGTTCAGAAATAATGATACAATTTTTGAATAATTATTATACTTCATACTTATTTTAAGTTCAGAATAGATCTGTATTTTAAGCAGTTTTGTGACTCTATCTGTCTTAAAACTGTAGCATATAAACGTGAAAACTAAATAAATATAAAATAAAATTTACATTTCCTAGCACATTCACTTTCACAGATTGTCTCTGAGATCTATGATTATTCCCATTTTGTAGATGAGCTAATTGAAGCTGAAACAGGCAACACCAAGAGCAATTTGATCTAACTATAAAAAAAATCATTTATTAATTATGTTATTATTCTGCTCTTCATCCAAGAAGCTCCAGATAATCAAAACACATTTTCACTCCAATCTTCTTTTTTAATAGTAATCCTGTAAGGTAGGTCAAGCTGAGAGAACAAGCCCTGACCAAATCACTCAGTGAGTTTCTTTGGTGAGCAGGAATTCAAACCTGTGTTCAGCTGGACGTAAGGAGTGTTTACATGATTATCTCTTTCCTATGTGTAGGATCCCATATCCAACTAGGAGTGACAGGAGAGATTCAGTGATGTTGCTTAGCTAACACCCGTTGAAAGAAGTACCCTTTCACAAAAAAATAGCAGAACATCTGGGCTGCTCAGCCATAAGTTTTTCAGATATGAACCTTACTGAATTATTGGATCAGTTACATTTGGGTGAGGAACTGATTGCAAAGATGTTTTGTTTCCAGAGAATTTCATACCCAATCCTCTTAGTTTTATCTCCCATAACCACTCTTCTGAGAGACTGAATTAGCTCTATCAAAGAGCTATCTGCTTTAAGACACGGCTATACAGTCTTCAGTGAGGGCTTCAAAGCATGACGATGTAAAACAAATGTGCAAAGAGAAATAGGATAATAAACAATGTTTAAAAGTATTAATACACAGGCATTTAAAATGTTTTTAAATGATTTTCAGTTGTAGTAGTAGACATCCAGCTTTTTATTTTGCTCTGCCCCAGCATCATTTAAATGGAAGAATTTCCTTTCTTTTTGTTTGAAACAAAAAAAGCATTCTAATCTCTCTCTCACTCTTTTTTTTTTTTTACAAATTTTCTTCTGATGCTATAGCCAATAGATCATTTATATATTTTCATTTTCAGTCCTTTCAACAGAATTCCTAGCTAGAAAAACTGACTTAGGTCAATTTGATATGACTGTGACAACTTTTCCAGTCACCTGATTTATTAAATATCTTAGGTACCTAAAGTGTTTGCTGCTGGTTTCTTACTTTCAGGTAATATGATTTAAAACTAGTAGGACCAGAAAAATCTTCACAGATACTCATAAAAAATGCCACCACAGAGAGAGTATAAAGCATTCACATTGTTCTTTAAAGTTAGAGGACAAATAATTTCAGAAACAGCATCCCAAACTTCTCAACTGAGAAACAAAATATTTCCAGTGTCACAAAAACGTTCTTTGATGCCTCAATGGTATTTTTGTGCTGCAGCAGTTTCTTTTGCTCTGTCTTGAAATGCTAGCATCTTTTTTGTGTCTGGTGTACTATGGGTATATCTGTACAGTGGCAGAGCTTGGAGTGGGGGGGTGGGAGGGGGCAGGGCTATGGCATGAAGGGAATGGTCACTGTGGGGGGGCATGGCTGTGGTGCATGGGGGTGTAGCAGGGCATGGGGGGCATGGCCAGGGCTCACAGGGACGTGGCTATGGGCTGGGATGCCCCAAAAATATTGCTGCCAAGGGCAAACTGCTCCCCCATCTCCCTTTCCCTACATGACTGTATCTGTATTCTCAGTGGTTTCATTCTTCACTAGTTCAAACCTGTAAGTGCTCTGCAGACCTCTAGACAGCTGCATCATCAAACTGATCCAAATATGATCACAAAATTATAGGATCATATTGCTGAAAGAGACCACAAGGCCCATCGAGTCCAATTGCCTGCCACACAGAAATACATTATCAAAGCATTCCTGACAGATGGCTACCCAGCCTGTGTTTAAAAACTTCCAAATATTCTGGAGTTGAGTATGCAGAGGACACAAAGCTGAGAGGGGTGGCTAACGCTTTGGAAGACAGGAACAGAATTCAAAAGGACCTAGGTCCTTTCCGCATATGGGAAAGGAACCACGTGAAAACGGAACTCACCGGATTTCTTCAGCGTCCGGTTGAGTCCGTCGGGAAGAGGAGCAGTGTGAGCTCGTCACTCCACACTGCTCCAGCATCCAAAATGGTGGCTTCTGGTTGGTGGAGGCTCTCCACCAACCGGAGAAGCTCGCCAGCCTAAAGCCCGCCCTCGGCAGATCTGCAGGCATGCACTAGTGCGCACCTGCAAATCTGCACCGGAGTGTGGTTTTTAAAAAACACGCCACGTGACCAGTTCCAGTCGCTCTGCAGCGGACTGAGGTGCAGAACTGCAAAAACTAGTCCACCCTAGTCCACTCTACAGTGCAGAAGACCTCCGTCAGAGGTCGCTCTGCATTGTTTTAATAGCCCAGTGTGGAAAGGGCCCTAGATAAACTAGAAAATTGGGCAAAAATTAATACAAAGACAAAATTCCACATTCAAACTACAAAAGCAAAATGTAGAGGCATAGGATGAAGGAGGTATGTCTCAGCACTACTGCATATGAAAAGGACCTTGGGATTATTGTTTTTCATAAGTTGAACATGAGCCAGTAGAGTGATGCTACAGTAAAAAAGGTGAATTTCACTTTAGCCTGCTTTAACGGAAGCATATTTTCCAAGTTGAGGGCAGTAATAGTTCCACTATATTCTGTGCTAGTCAGACCTCAGCTGGAGTACTGCATTCAGTTCTCGATGTCTCATTTTAAGAATGATATAGACAAACTGGAACAGGTTCAGAGAAGGGCAACAAGGATGATAAGAAGTATGGAGAATAAAACATGTGAGGAATGTTTGAAGGAGCTGGGCATGTTCAGCTTGAGTGAAGAGAAGACTGAGGGGTGACATGATGGCATTCTTTAAATACCTGAAGGGCTGTCACAGAGAGAAGAAGGAAGACCAGTTCTCTGTTGCCCTTGAGGGTAGGACTAGGTTTAATGGTTTGAAGTTATAGGAGAGTAGTTTTCAATTGAAAATTAGAAGGAACTTCTTGATAGTAAGGAGGTTCAGCAATGGAATCAATTGCTTAGAATGGTGGTTGAGTCTCCTTCTCTGGATGTCTCCAAAAAGAAGGTGGGCAGTCACCTGCTAGGGATGCTTTAGCTAGAGATCCTGCATTGAGCATTGGGTTGGCTAAATGGCCCTTCCAGCTCCATGATTCTATGACTCTATATGTCTTTCTGCACTACACTGTTATTGTGCCATTATTCCACTTTCAAAATCCTATGGAATCCTTGGGTTTGTAGTTCAGGGAAGGGCATTTGGCCTTAGTAAACTACAAACCCCAGAATTCCACAGGACGTTGAAAGTGTAATAATAGCACTATAACAGTGTAGGGCAGAAAGGTTCTGTGACTGTATGACTTGTTGCAATGCTGAGACAGTTTTTCATTCTCCATTTTAGTATGTGGCAATTGGGTCTTTTTTTTCTTTTCTTTTTTTTAAGATTGGCATTCTGCAGGAGTATAGTTACTGAGAGTGGAGAATTTGAGGGCATTGCCCTCTCAAATAAGAAGTATCCCTTCCCCCACAAAAAATGAAATGTTCCTGCAGTCCCCAAATTTCTAGCATTGCAGAGAGTGAGATACTCACCTAGAACTGTTATATTTGCTGTGTTCATTCACATTCCCTTGGTAACTTTGCTTGCCCCCTTTCCTTGAATGTCCAAACTGTATTTTCAAACACTCAACTAGCACTTTAAGTTACTGCACTGCTACAACATTGGAGACTGAAAGGAACATTTCATTGGGGGCAGCAGAATTCTTACTTGGAGGTTAATCCTTTCATTCCCCTGTCTCCAGTAGCTACACTCTTGACATGTAGTATGTAACTACTAAACTTTTTCTGCAGTTACTGAGTTTTATAGATGAACTGGAGGAATTTTATGCATCTAGATACCATAGCCAATTGACATAGTTCTTTTGTTCTTCTCACCACACTGTGCCACTTTGGAACTCATCAACAACCAGGTGACTAAGGCCATTTCTGCACGGGGTGAGGGAATCGCCCCGTGACACTACTCACCAGACTTTTGGGCTCCCCGGTCCGGTCCACACTTCTCCGGAGCAGTCCGTGGCCACCACTCTGCACTGCTCCGGGGACGAAAATGGCAGCTTATGGTTGGTCGAGGGTCTCAACCAACCGCTGAAGCTCACCAGCCTAAAGCCCACCCCCGGCAGATCGTAGGTTCACACCAATGCAAGCCTGCAAATCTGCATATGGGACAGGCTCGCAGTGGCGTGCTCCATGCTTTTGAAAGACCTGTTTTTAGCGGTCTTTCAAAAGCACGCTGGACTACCAGTTGGGGTCATTTTGGAGTGCGCTGGACTGCAGATCTACGTTCAGTAGGTCCGACCCAGTCCAGTCCCAGGTGCAGACATCCTCCCTGGAGGATGCTCTGCCCCATTTAAAAAACCCTGTGTGGAAATGGCCTACGTTGCACCTGCTGCATTCCAAGAAGACTATCATGGTAAACAGAAGACCAGCCTGACTTAATGGACCAACCAGAGTAGAAGCAGATGCAATTCCCAGTTGTTCCCAGACTATAGAAATGAAGGGAAACATGCTCTTATCCCAGTTATTAACCAGAGGAGTATTGGTTGCTACATTGGGTGCAGATGTAAGGATTATTATTTGTTGCTGAGAATAGTCTGATTACAAAATGGAATATACAGCACAGTTTTTAACTACATGTGGATAAATTTGCATTTTTTAAAACCGTAGGCCACCTTGAGCCCCAGTCTTGAGAGAAAGGTACAGAATAAACAAATGATTGGTTATTGATTGATTGATTGATTGATTGGTTGACTGATTGTGAGATATATCTACATATATGCAGAGTTCTTTTCTCAATCCTCTCAAAACTTCCTGCCCTGGCAGCTCCTGGTAGCATTACTGTAATCCTTCAATGCAGGTTCTCTTTGACTCTCTGAATACAGATTCATGTATTGCATCCAGAAAACACCACATCATGGACCAATAATCTTAATGGTACTGTTCTGTGGGCTTCTACTTATCCCCACCTCTGCCACCAGTTGAGAGTCATCCTCCAATCCCATTACTGCCACCAAATGGGAGGACCTCCTCCTGCCCCACCACTACGGCATTAAATGTGGGGAGCATCTAGCTGCCTTCATGGTTCCTGTGGGAGACTTTATTTACCTGATCCCATCACTGGACACCACCACCCTGAAATAACTGCTGCCACCACAGACTGTGTCTGAACTTAAGCATTCTATTGACCCCTATGTAATATTCTCAGAGGCACTATAATACAAAAATAATTTATTAAGCAGAAGTTCAACATAAAGTTTAAAATTATTTAACACATCTAAATCGTGACTAGTCCTTACTTTCACTTATATTCCTAACTTCAGCACTATCTTACTCTCTCTGACTCTCACATCCACCTAACCTTTTTTTCCCTTCAAACATTAAGCCAAGCACTCCCAATATTCTGTACTCTTACCCTCCCCCAAGAGATCAATTATCTTGCTACATTTACTATATACTGCAAACATAGTCCTACCCTGTCTTAATTTCTGTAATAAACACAATCGCATTTTTCTACATAAGTCTGGAACATCAGGCTGTCACTATTGCCTTTTTTATAATTTTGCTAAGTATAGCTGCCCACTGCCCAACATTCACTAGGAATAGGGGTACAGGACCTTAATAGAAGTGGAAAAATTGCAAATATCAAAGTGTGTGTGGGTCTTTAGTGAAAGAGGGCCAAGGCATGGTGGGGAGAACAGGCACCCAGTTCCAAACCAGGCCAGGGAAAGAAGAGGGAAAGGGGGTAGGTTGCCATTATTGCATTATACTTCTTCTTTCTTACCCATCTCCTTCCTTAGGTGTGTGAGAGACATCAGGAGAGGGTTTGTGATACTGAGAAACTGAGCTGCAAGCCATCCTTAGCTGGGTAGGCAGTGGCTGATGGAGGAGGATGACCAGAGGTGGGTTTTTAAAGGGCTGCACAGCCTAATTGGAGCCACCAAGAGGGAAAGTTCACCCAAAAAACAAGTAGCTGAAGTAGGAGGGACAGGGTTTGGAGAAACTCACAAATAATAAAATCCATGAAAGTCAAACCTGCAAATGTGGAAGACTGACTGTAAATGGTTGTTTTGACAAGTCTTTGGTTGTTATTGTTTTGTTTTGACTGGGCATTTAAGATATGACATCTCCCCCCTCCCCACCCAAAACCATTCTTTAAATCCTCCTTTGATTCAGGTATGTCCTAGGTATTTCAGTTCTGACACAGGAACCTTCCATTTTCCTTTATTCAGTTTCATGTTTCTTGCTTGACGACTTCCTAGAACTCATGTCACCTTCTCATTAAGTTTCTGTTGATCCTTCTGCAAACCAAGGTTTCCCCTATAAAGGATGGAACAGTATTAAGGCTCTTCTTCTTGCTTTTTCCAAACAGTGCACAAGACAAAAGAATATGATTATTGCATATTGTATAGGAAGAGAAATGAACATTGTTGTGGTTTTCCCATACCTGGTAGAATGGGACAGGGGAAGGTTTGAACCACACAGTAGAGAAACTGACTCAATTAGGCCAATGGAAATTTAATCTGCAAGGGAACAAAATTCGATTCATGGAACAGTTCATGTGGTAGGCACAACTATAAGGACTGAAAAATTGTAGGACATGTGTGCCTTTGATTTTGAGGATCTGTACCAGGCATATGTTGGAGACAGATGCCTCAAGGATTACTATGCAACGAAGGGACAATATCTGTAGCATCACTTTTGACATAATTTTATTTTGTTCACACTGTCTTGCCCCACTTGTCTTAACAACATTTCTTACTTATCTTTAAGAAAACAGCTGTCATTGGTTTCTCCATAGATTGGTTTGAGATTTTCTTATTAAGAGGGAAAGAACTGATGGGAAGTCTTTCCCCCAGTTCCAGTACAAGGCAGGCCCTTCGCTCTTGAAGACTGATAGGTTTTGGCTTGGTATCACTGGAGATCTTGAAAGAGGAAAGAGGAAAGAACAGACAAAAAATAGCTGGAATCAAAGATAGGAAGTGGAATCAAACTTCCTGCTGGTAAACAACAGGAGCTACCTGTACTCAAGATGCTCAAAAAACATGTGACACTTGGCCAATGGTGGCAAATCAGAGTTGGATCAAAACAGCCAGGATGCAAAGCATTTATAGCTCAGAGTGAGTTGTTTGCTTTTCTTTTAGGCTATCCAGATGATAACATTATTCACTGCATGTCAGCTAACAACAGTGAATAATGTTGTGAGCTGGGGACTTCTGTGCATTCATTTGCAAGGCTGATGAAAGTCATATCTGCATTTTTAAATGAAAGATAGAGCCAGGCATTTCATATACTCCACTTTTACAGGGGCGGGAGGAGAAATAACTAAATGTAGACCGGCTGGTCACTTGACTCACATCCTACCCACCCCACTACCTGCCCTGGGGGAAACATTTTGGGAAATGGGGCAACACTTGGAGGTAAAATTACTAGGTAGTGGGAGGATACAGATGGCATGTTTTCCTAAGTAAGGAGTTTATATTCAGGGAGTAAGAAAGAGTGTGGTTAGGCTCTTTGAAGATCTGGTGTGATAGTGGTACATTAGCTCTTTTCTTTTAAAAAATGTATCCTCTGCATATTCTTTTCTGTATATCTAGGTCTCTGCAGCAGGATGTAGGAATGCCATTCTGAGTTTGTTTTTGAGATCCAGCAAGCACCAACCATGGTTATGTATTAAATATGGAATATTTGGGTCATTCCAGTCCTTAGTTAATCTCCTCTCGAGGCAATAAGTGCCACTTCTGTGCATGAAGAATAATTCATGAGGGACAGTCAGGCAGATGCAGTATCCTTCTCTGAATTGTTGGAATCATTTAAATTTAAAAAAAAGAAAAGAAAAGAACCAATGAAAGAAGTATAGTCTCTCTCTATTAAACCAACTTACATACTACTAGATATTTATAATGTATGCTTTCTGGAGGAGGAGGAGGAGGAGGAGGAGGAGGAGGAGATGGTGATAGAGTAGTAATCTGGGACATATAGTAAGATTTGCTACTCAATTGTATCTGTTTGCATGTGAGCCAAATGAGAACAGAGTTGCTCAGAAGCATGTTCCTAAAGGCAAAACTATACTTACTCCTCCTTTGTGTTTGTGCAGTTCTTTAGGATAAAGGGTGCAATGTCCGCATCGTATGAAATTCGCAAAGTTCCAGCCTTGTGCATTGACAGAGGGGGAAAGACAGGGGTGAGGCAAATGTCTCACCACCAGCCTGAAGCAGGGTAGGGGTCTGTGTGGCTGCTGGAGGTTGGTGCTGCTGAGGAAGCTTCACCTTTCACTGAGGTCTTGTTGCCAAGATGAGAGGAATGCAGCTGCTCTCTTTGGCAAGATCAGGATGTCTTGCAAGTGAGTTGGGAGGGGAATGAGAAGGTGCTTGAGCAGCTTACAGGGCCAGTTTCATAAGGGGTGGGGGGTGCTCAGTTCCTTTGTCTGCCTGCCAAGGATCAAGGAGGAGAAGGAGAAGGGTGCTGTAAATCCCCTACATTCCCTGTCAGAGGTCAAATGAGGGCTTGCTTGGGTGCCACATAGAGGCTTCATTTCACAAGCCAGCGCATGCTCACTCGCCCACCCAAGCAAGCACAGAGGGAATGGTCTGCAGGTAATATTCAAGTAGGATTATATTTCAAAACAATTAACAATGTAGAATCAAATGGAATAAACAGGTCCTTGCAGAATTACAAATTAAGTAAGGGGATACCTGTTTCTTTTCCCTGATTGGGCCAACCGTTATTGTTTGAGGAGAAAGCAACAATTTCAAGTTGCACAGTTTCTTGAACAGATGGAACAGGTCTATAATTCTCAGCTATAAAGCTGAGTGACTAAAGGCTGCTTATTCATGCCAATATTTTAATTGCTTTGAAATACTGGCAATCAACAACAACAACAACAACAATCATAGAAATCTGCAGTGTATAACACAGAAATGAAATCATTTTGTCCATAAAGCCCAGAACCTACCCTCAATATTTCTTCTTTCCATTCTCAGTATTTTTAGCCTTATTCTGTTAAGGCTCCTGTTTATCAATCTATTCCATGAGTAATAAATAATGATCTTGCAATTTCAGTTCTTTGTCTATACCAGTATAGATTGGTAGTAAATCACAGAGGCGGGAAATGCATCTCAGAGGGAGAAAAACAAGAGAATAACAACTGTAAAACACTACGTGTTAAAACAGTAGCATAAATTGTTCTGGAAGATCAAGCAGGATATAAATGAAGTTGGGCACAACCGAAGCTTAGACAATGGCAATTCATTTCAGTGCAGCTTAGCTTCTGCTCGAGAGCATTCAGTGTATTGTGTCTAATTATAGGATCATGATACGTTTAGTATGATGATGATGATGATGCCATAAATCACATAAAAGGCATTGTGTGGGGCTGTTCTGTTCCCTGCCAAGAACAGAAGGACAGCCACATTGAACCAGATCTTTGTACATCTAATCCAGCATCTAGCTTCATACAATGGTCAGGTCAAATCTGCTGGCTGGCATGAAAGCAATAGCCATCACCCAGTTCCTCCAGTGCAGTCCATGGTAACTGATGTTCAAGGAGTAAATGAGTTAATAAACAACTGTCTTTACTTGGTGCAAAAATGAAGCTAGAACTGGCAAAAATTAGGCTTCCAAGGGGAGGACATTCCACACACAGGGTACCACCTCTGGGAAGGTTCTTGTCCACATTGTCCTGTACTGTATTACTTCTATTGGTGTGAGAGAAAGGAGCCCTATCCTGGCCCCTGCAGAATGCATGCTTGGGCAGACATATATGGGACAGATGCTCCTTCAATTATCAAGGTCCAAAGTTACTTAGGGCTTTAATCATCATCACAAGCACCTTGAATTCAGACTGGTGATGTATTGGCTCTTAAGTATCTTTTTTAAATGTCAGAAGTACTGCAAATGGTATTCCAAGAAACAGCATTGATAATCCAAAGTTGTGCCGACTTCCATTTACACAGATGATTACTTAAGCAAAGCTGAGATGGAGGCTTGTCAAATGCTAAAGTTTCTTAGACTGCCAGGAAAGAAGCTGTGGTAAAGTGGTTTGCCACAGTTGAGACTTTATGCTCCATTAGTTGTACAATAGACCAAAGAAATGATCTTAACTATTTATGCTAGATAACCCTTCCAACAAGGTGGGAATTATTCCCATCGATCACAGAAACTGAGCCATGAAAACTATCCTTGATATCTAGTTATATGATTTCTGACCGATTTTACACCAGGTGACTCAAGTTCATCTGTCAATTGCAAAAAAACATGTTTGACACAGGGATCCCTTGCCAATTTACGCTGTGATTCTTCTGTTCATCAAAGCCTGGTAACAGTATCCCCAAACTGTCTCCAGTACAAAAGCTATAAAACCTCAAATTCTAGCATCAACTAATAAGTTACTTATGAAGAGTAACATTTAACTGAGGTAAGGTGAAACTTTAAAGTAAGTGATTTGTGACTGGGTTAGCTAGAGAAGTAACATTTTCAAAAGTCATTTCTCCTAAGATCATATGTAACATCCGTTCCATAATCCATCAAGCTGCTACTTAGATGTTTAGAAGGAAATGAACCTGAACCCGGTAAGATTTAGTTAGGAAACAGCATGATTAGGATCACACTGCATAAAAACTTATAAGGTGCAACTATAAAACAATATAAGGAAACCTTGCTTTGCCTCAAGCTGCTTTCCTCCACTGGAAATTTCCTAAAGGATAGAACCAAGAGGAGTAGTAACAATTTGCTCACACACCCCTTCTCATCTTCTCTCTCTCTCTCTCTCAGGCCATTTCCACACTATGTTCTTATAGCGCGATTATTCCACTTTCAACATCCTATGGAATCCTGGAGTTTGCAGTTTGGGGAGGGGCCAGCTGGTGCGGGAATGGCCTCAGTCTTCTCTCTCTCCACACACACACACACACACACATTGCCTCCCCCTTTCCACTATATCACAATTAGACTTTAAAAAGCCTTGGCTGACCCCAGTGGAAGCTTTCTAAAAGCCTAATTTTTGTCTGGCCCACATCTGGGGGATGAGTGTAAGTTTTTCAAGGAGCAATCATAGTGCATGGGGAGGGCTAGCCTTTTCCCTCACCAGCAGCATGACCCTCTCCCAAATGCATTAGGCATTTTAAAAGCCTAATTGCTGGGGCAGAAGGGAGCATGAAGGCCAAAGCAAGATATGCCGTTGTAAAGCATGGACTATGCTTTTAATAAGACTTGTTGCACCACATTGTTTTCATGAATCTGGCACAAGGAGTTAATTTATAATCTGTACTTCCTTTCTTAATATAACCTCCTACATGTTGTACTATTTATTAGCTGTCGAGAAAGCGGATAAACTCCTTGAGTTAGTCTCTGCCCGTATACTTCTGTTACATTCATCATGAATTATTTCAGCCTTCATTAATTAATTACTAGAGACAGAAACATACATACAGTCTTCCTAGACTTTGTATAATTAGACAGACAATGCTGAACACAAATCTGGACAACAGCTTATGTAACTAATGCATGTGGCATTCCAGTAACTGCAGGTTCCGCTACTAAGACATCACTTGCATTATGTTACAGATTAATATGCTATCCTAAAAGGGAAATAAATGAAACTGGAATCTATAATATTCCACTGTAGCTTTCCAAAAGCTATTACTAGGAACAGAATTCCATAGAATCAGGCAAGAAATGTTGGTGAGTTCAGGAGTGACATTCAATAAGTTCTAAACAGTCTATGTACATTCAAAGATAAATTTCAAAAGCTGTATATTTTCAGAGCAAGTTTTATATAGATTGCACCAGCTGTTGCAATATTATAGTGTATCACCAACTATGGCTGTTTATTTTAACCACATGGATTTGGTCATGCCTGCCTACATATTCTCATTTCCTTTTGATAACCGTTGGCTGGCATTCTGTATTGCAGTTATGGGTTTGTAACCTAGAGTTACAGATCTGTAACTGCCTTGTATTCTATAAGATCATGTAGTCTTACTGTAACATTATATAAATGCCCTCCCAGCACACGTTAACAGCCAACAGCTGCATTGGATGAAAGAGGTCTGTTCAACTGCCAACTGGGGTGCAAGAAGAAGAATGTTTCCACCTTCACTATCCAATAAGCAAGGTTCAGACAATCAGAAGTAGGATCCCTGTTGCAATTCCTCATTGCAGACTCACTCTCTGGTGGGACGGGGCTTCAAACATCATGCTTCTTGAGTTCCTGTTGGCAACTCCTGTGCCCAGTGCAGTTTCTGGCTGTTAAGATCAGCTGCAGGAGGGGGTCATGCCAGGAGATGTTACTCAGTTACTCATACATAACTAAGGCCATTTCTGCACTAGACTGTTATAGTGCTATTATTTCACTTTCAACATCCTATGGAATCCTGGGGTTTGCAGTTTAGGGCTTAGTAAGCTTAGCCTTAGTAACCAGTGTAGATCATTTACTGTACAGAACCAATGAGGTGGCCAGAGATAACTAATTCTCTGAGCATGTCAAATTTGTGAGATGGAAGACCACTATCATCACCATGTCTCTAAAATGCACTCCTGGATACACCTACAACTCAACAAGAATGAAATATAAGCCAGAGAGAGTGGGGAGGGGGTGCTTGTCAACAAAAATAGAATAAGAAACTGATAAAACTCCTTAAGGGAATATTTGAATATGTGTCAGCTTCTTTACATTTGCATCCCATCACATAGCTAAGCCCTACTTAACAATGGCATTTAAGTGGATTGAGAAACACTATACCTTTTGAAGAATTCGACCCTTTATTATTGGTTTAAATGTTCAGGCTCTCTTTCATATGGGCCATTAGTTGAAACTAAAGATTTTCAAACTACTTTGGGACACTTAAAGAGCTATACTGTACTGTTTCAGTAACAACTGTTCCTAATAATCCATCAGAAACTAAAACAACCTGCCACACAGAAATAGAAAACAGTACTGGTGGAACACTTTTTCAAAACTTGACTGAGATTCTGCATCTGGAGACCTTTTGTAAAAGTCCATATAGGCAATCCATATGTATTCTCTTCACACCCCAAAACTCCACCTTTCTGCTGCTGAATCCTCACCCCCTACATGCCTCAAACACACATTTATTAATTTTAACATAAAATAACACAAACACCAATTGACATTTTTAACATAAACATGAACTTCCACTAAAAAGTAATAGTAAAACAGTGAATTAAAACCACTAAACATTAACTCACTAAAACACTTACTTACCAGTTATCTAATACTGACAGAGTAAAACACGAAAGGGCCTTGATCCCCACCCAAATCAAACTGTAATGAGAAAGAAAAACAAATAAATATTGTTGTATCATAATAGATCCAACTAAGCAAAATTACTAGGGTTACTAGTAACCACATCCAAAAGTTATTGCATCGTTGGATTTCTCAGAAGTCCATAAATGATTTTAAGTCTTTCAAGAAATCTTCAGTTCACTTTTCCTTTAAAACTCACATTAACTGGATTGTTCGGAGTAACTCAGCAGCCTTAATAATCCATTCTTCCATCATCAGTGCTTCAATCTGTTTTCAGATCTGAGCAAACGATATTCTTGCAACTGTTATCATATAACAAAGTAGTAGCCAATATTTACTATCTAATCCCTTATCCATAATACCCAGGAAAAGCATTCCTGGTAACATTATGAAGTCTACCATTAAAATTTTTTGAATTAACATGTAAATCTTAAACCAATAACTTTTTGCCTTCTTATGGATCTACCACATATGGAAAACAGAGTCCTCTTTATCTTGACATCCCCAACAGTGATTTGAAACATTCTTAGACATTGTGACAACTTATTTTGAGTTAGATACCATCTATAAGATGGCAAAAATTATTAATGAGGACAAATAGAAGGGCTAGGAGAGGCTATAGCAATTTCCTTTTGCCCAAGTCTACAGTGTAGGGCAAGATTTGGCTGCCTCTTGTCCTCTCCCTGATTTAGCTGAGTGCACTTTGAGCTCAATTTGCAGCAATGAAAGTAAATCAAGTATGAAGGGGGAGAGGAGGAGGAGGAGAGAGAAACTGGAACATTTTGAAAGCAGCTTAAAATGTGGATTGACAGAGGATTGATAAAGACAAACTGAAACAATTGGAGGTTATGTCACTCCCACACTCCATAACTATACCCCTATATGGTCCACTTCCACAAGACACAAGTTCTTGCCTTTGCATCATATTTTGGTCATGTCAAAGGAGGCCATTGACAGCTTACATCCATCTGCTCCGTGGCAGGAAGATCAGCTATGGGAAGGACTGACATCAGAATTTGCGCTAAAAAATGTTACAAGGACTGGAGTGCCATGGAAGCCTTGGTTTCAGAGTCCATTAGAAGCAATGCTTTCTCTTGATAAAGGCATGTGGGTGATTGATTCCACTGAACTCTTTTCAATGGAATTTGACACTGCTGAGAGTATTCCATGAATTCTTTCCCAAGATAAAAAGCTACAAAGTATGGATGTCATTAGAAGAGAACCCAGTCCTATGGGATTGGCATTTGAAGAAAGCAGATGTCTCCTGAACCAAAGGGTCCCCTTCACCATCACCACCCCAAAAAGTCAGAAAAACACTATGAGGCACATCCAGGCACCATATAAAACCAAAATTCAAAACGTAAAGACATCATGAAAATAGAAAATAAATGAAAGGGGGTTGAGAACAGACTGGGGTTCCCCTTTTCTAACAAGGGCAAGGGTATCACCCACGCAAAGAAAACTCTTTGACAATATTAAACTGTTGCTGGTTGAAATAAGAATCAAGTAGGAAAGTGCCAAATAATAATTATGCCCCTCCGTAATGAAGATGGGGGCAGAACTTTAAAATATTCTGAAACAGCATCTGCACAGACACATTTCATTTCTATCCCACCTTCTGGACAACAAAATATTGCTCAACGCCACAAACAATCACATATATTCAAGTGAAAAGGGGAAAAAAATTAAGAACAAATTTAATAATAGATTTAAAATAAATTTATAATGGATTACACAGTAAAACTATTTTAGTCATTAATCATTAATCAGGAAATTAAAAACAATGATCAATAAAGTCCTTCTGGGATAACACAGAGATCAGAAAGAAAAACACAAATTAACAAAGTTTATTTATAGGCCAAGTTTATTTAATAGTTTGTCCATTTCTTGCTTTGATTATGTCCAGAGTGAAGAACTTAGGACAACATCAAATATATCCTCATCAGCAAAATATCCAGGAACTCCTGAGAATATGGAGGAGAACTATTTCTTCTCTGTGCTTTTTCTTTTCTTTCTTCTTTCCTTTTTTTAAAAAAAAATCACAGTCAACTGTAAGTTGCCTTAAAATATTTTTGTTCACTTCATCTCAATTTGTATGGCTGGGAAGATTCCCAGAAACATTATGAGGAATAAAAGAAATGTTTCATATTTTACTTCTATATCTGTCCTTAAGAAGCATGAAAGTCAACTTGTGCCTCTATCTTTCAGAATCATTTTTCTTTTATGCTCCATTGTACTCTGAATGAGTTTAGTTTATAACATGATACATTTGCTCAAAGTCAAGGTGACACAGAATAGAAAGCTTGTTTCATAACAGATAAATCCTATAATATTAGCATTTCTGCTTTCCTCCTAAGAGTTGAAACATGCTTAATCACCTACAGCTATGTGGCAAGACTTGTGAGCCACACACATGACAGTACTTATCAGCTGGAAGTAAAAACCAAATCCACACCCTCTAATGCAGATTGAAAGACAAACGTCTCAGCTGGGATGTGAGAATTCCACTTCAGGAATCCAGATGTGCAATTTTCTTCACATTCAGGATAGAAAGAACATGGATTTTTTAAAAAATGTGAATGTAGAGAACGCAAAACCAGATTCATCCATGACCGGGGGGGGACATGCACATGCTTGAATTATAGCATTATTATTCCACTTTAACTGCCGTAGTTCCATCCTATGGAATATTACGATCTGAAGTATAGGGAGGGGCATTTAGAAGCTGCAGCAAGAACATTTTGGGGGCTCACCAAACTACAAGCCCCAAGATTCCATAGGATGCATTTTGGCAGTAAAAGCAGAATCATAGTGCTGCAATTAAGGCCCTTTCCGCACAATGTCACTGCGCACTTCTGGGATGGGATGGCAGCAGTTGGCAGATTGCAGTTCTGCATGATGTTGATGCCGCCCATTGCCATCCTGTCTCAAAGCATTGTACTCATGCAATATTTGCAAAATGGAAAAAAATCCATTTTACACCTCCAATCGTGCAGTGTTCCCTTACTTACCATTGTGCAGAAGCCACGGAAGCACAATTGCGATGCTTCCTGCCCCAGCACAACAATGGCAAGTGCCCAGCTGTGCTGCAGAAGGAAGACAGGGAGCCATTGCGCTTCCTTCCACAGGGAGCAAGCAAGTGTGGAGGGGGACATTGCTGACACACTCCCTTCTGGACCTCAATTGCAATGTGACAACGTGGAAGAGCATTGTGTGGAAATGGCCTAAGTGTGAATTGATTCCGTGACTGAGTGCTTAAGACAATTTCCCCCATTCCCTCTACATCCTTTAATCCTTTTGTGTTGCATCTTAAATTTTAAATTGTAAATCTGGGTAAAATAAGTATCACATTATTTATTTTACAAACCATTTTGCAGACTTATAAAATAAGTAAAAGGCGATAAGTGCTTAAATAATAAATAAACTCTGGATTTAAATTTTAATGTATTAAGCTATGCTAGTAGTGAATGAGAATTCTTTTTTTTAAAAGCATTGTTTTTAACACCTAAATGGCCAGATACAACATAATCTTCATCATGGTAGAAAAATACTCAATACTCAGTTTGAATTGAATAAAATGGATATAATTTTGTTTTAATATATTTTTAATAAATTTGTCAAAATTCATCAGTTTCTTCATATCTGGGATGGAAGTAACTGAATATTTTTTTAAAAAATCAAATGCAAAAGTATGTGAAATTGACAGTTGTTTTTTTACCATATTTGTTCCTCTGTACAACTGGAAAATCTTGCGATGGATCATCACGTGTTGGAAGTGGCCCAGGGATTCCAACTCTTTCATTATCCAAGCAGAACGGGGAGTACTACCACAAAAGAACAGTGAGAAAATTAGATCTCCTGGTTTCTCTTTGCCAGTTATTAGCAGTGATTGGGAATCTATCAACTGAGACTTTCAAACTGTGCTTCCATAGAAACCAAAAATGTATTCTGTTAAAAAGTAACATGAAAGGAAACCAGGAGATGCCTTGTCTTGATGCTGTTATTTTCTTTAAGATATGTCTCAGTTCTTTGCACCTACATATTTTCCTTTTCTGTCCAAGCAATCCCCAGTAATCTAGCGTGATTTGGGGCAACCAATAATTGTTTTGGCCTCTATGTCAATACCGAACTTCCATCCCATATTCTGGCATTGGCTATATATCCTTGAATAAATTGGAAATTCTGCTAGCTGTTTTGCAATACCATTGTTTTGTTGTTGTGTGCTCTCAAGTCATTTCTGACTTATGGAAACCCTAAAGTGAATCTGGGGCTGAGAGTGTGTGACATGCCCAGAGTCACCCGGTGAGTTTCCACCCAATGAGAAAGGAACTGAACCGTAGTCTCTGTGGTCATAATCCAATCATTCAAATCACTGTGTTGGCATTTCTTACTACAATAACATTCTCTTTATGAAAGTTACTGCTTGAGATGTCTTGAATACAACCTTCTTTGTTTATGGTGTTCAACAGAACCATTGACAGATATTTGTGTAACACGGATGACAGTTCTGCATTTTTATAGTAACAGAAGATATTCTAACACTGATTGTGGAATGGAAAAAGATAGTGATCTTCATAAACATGACACTGATTCCTAAGATAACAATAACCTAGATTATGAGTTGCAAAAGATTAAGTAAAGAAGAATATTAAATTTATTTCACAATTTAGTCTCCAATGAAATCATTTTAGAGCAGCAATTGCTGAGCAAAGAAATAAAAGATTATATCAGTGTCCTCTAGCTTAGAACTGTCCAGGTATGCAGGGTTACAATATCCACTTTTTCCAGTGCCATCATGGTCAATGCTATGATGGCTGAAGATGATGAGAGTTGTAGTCTAATACATCTGGTATATACTGGATTAGTAAAAGCTGATCTATACATCCTGGGGGTGTTGGTATTTGAAGGAACTGTCAAGGGAAATGTGGTTGTATAAACTGGCATCAGAACTAGCATTCAGACTTGTCATACGTGGTTTCACAGAGGTGGCGAACATGTGAGACTTTGTTCTTTTCTAAGGTTCTTCTCCCTAGTGTCTGAGATGTGCTGTTCCTCATAGAGTAATTATTGACACTTTATTTTAAAGATTTAAATCTATCTTTTGGTTCAGTGATCTTCAAGACTTCAATCTTCTGGAGGCCATATGCCAGTGGTGAGTGGGGCCAGAGCCACTCAAAGCATGAAACACTTTTGAGAAGAAGCCATTCATTCCTCATTGCTGTGCCTACTCAGTTAAAGGTTCTATTATGCATTACTAAAAGAATCTAGGAGTCTTAGTAGACCACAAGCTGACTATGAGTCAGCATGTGTGGCCACTGAAAAAGCCAATGCAATTCTGGCCCAGGACAGCAGTATAGTGTCTAGGTTGAGGGAAGTGATAATACTACTTTATTCTGCTTTGGTCAAACCCCACCTGGAATAATGTGTCCAGTTCTGGGCAGAAAATTTCGGAAAGGGTATTGACAAGCTGGAACATGGTCCAGAGGAGGGTAACTAAAATGGCAGAAGGTCTGAAAACCATGCCCTCATAGGCTTAGGGAGCTGAGCATGTTTACCCTGGAGAAGAGAAGGTTAAGCAATGACACTATAGCTATGTTGTTTAAACATTTGAAAGGATGTCGTATGGAGGACAGAGCAAGCTTGTTTTCTGCTGCTCTAGAGACTATGGCCCTTTTCGCACAGCATTTGCCATGCGAAAGGGCTCCTTGAGCATCACATGAATGTGAGGAGAGGTCCACATGATGCACTCACAATCGTGCAACGCTCCAGGGGCTGGCAGGTGCCGACCGAGCACTTTTTCATTTTCAGCTGTGAGCCTAAAATGGTGCGCGATCAAGCATTGCTCCGGGGCCCCGTGTGCACTTGCCGTGCATTGGAGCTCTGGAGCTGTGGCGCTCGTGCTTCCTGCCCCACTGCACTGCGGAAGGAAGAGGCAGGGCTCTTGCACAAGCAGGTGGCAGCTGCGGAGCTGAAGGAACCGGGATGTAAGAGCTTCTTGCTAAAGGCTGTTCATGTGATCCCTGCACCCCAGCTCTGCAAAAAGGTGTGTTGCGGAAAGGGCCTATGACACAGAGCAATGGCTTCAAACATCAGGAAAAGAGAGTCCATCCAAACATTAGGAAGAACTTCCTAATGGTAAAAGCAGTTTGACAGTGGAATATGATACCTCAGAGTGTGGTGGAGTCTCCTTCTTTTTAAACAGAGGTTGGACGGCCACCTGTGGGGAATGCTTTGATGGTGTATTTCTGCATGGCAGGGGGTTGGACACAATGGACCTTATGGTCTCTTCAGTTCTATGATCCCATGTGTATAAAAAGGCTGTGAAGATATCACTAAGTATACTTCAATTCAATGGCCTCATTTCCATGACAGTGAAAAGAAGATTCCCCCATAGTTGTTCCTTGAGCTACATCCAAACCATCCTTACATCAGGAGGGAATGAAGTGGGAGAAAGAGTGTGGAATGAGGTAGAGGGAGCAGTCTTTACTTCATCTTTCCCCCTCCCATTAGAGAAAGAGAGGCCTTTTCCGCACTTTGTTTTTAAAACGGGGCAGCGCGTCCTCCAGCGAGGACGTTTGCACTTGGGGGCAGACTGGGTCCGGACTACTTTCTGTAGTTTCGGACTTCAGCCCGCTCCGGAACGACCAGAACTGGTGGTTCTCTGTGCTATTGAAAGACCACTTAAAACAGGTCTTTCAATAGCCCAGCGCGCCCCAGTCCGTCGCTGCACTCTTGTGTAGATCTGCAGGCTTGCACCAGCGCGAGGCTGCAGATCTTCTGGGGCAGGCTTCTGGCTGGCAAGCTTCTCCAGTTGGTGGAGAGCCTCCACCAACTGCAAGCCTCCATTTTCGTCCCCGGAGCAGTGTGTAGCACGGGCACGCACTGTTCCGGATCAGCGTGGATTGTCGGAGGGAGTGTGCCAGTCCGGTGAGTAACAGACTGCCCCGTTTTCTTCCCAAAGTGTGAAAAAGCTCAGAGTGAGTACAATGAAACAAGCAAATGGGAAATCAGCAAACATGCAAACTAACCATTAGCACAAGCATGCAAATGTTGCCAACATAGCACAGATACGGTGCTTCAACTGAGCTTGAGTTTTGTTGTGTCTTTGTGAACAATTCCTAGCAACCCACAACCAGCTTGCTGGGAGTTCTAGTTCAAAAACATTATTTCCCTATCTTGAGCTTCACCATTCAGTGGCCTTCCTGAGATTTTCTGGGCAGCAATAACACTTCTTGTAGCAATGGCAGCCTTCTAGGTTATTGCAATGTCCCTTGGATGACAAATCAGTGAGTCAGAATTGAGCTGTAACAGGAGAAATAAAGAAAAAGGTCTTTAAATTAAAGGCTATAGCAGTGTGCCTTAAAACAAGAGGCAATTTAAAACTGCACAGGAGGCTTGTGGCTTTTTTCCTAATTAGTGATCTTACAGTTTAGCAATGATTTTCCGAACTTCAAAAAGAAGTTGAAATGCTTAACATCAGAAGATTAATAAACCGGTATAGATGTCTATATTATATTCCAAAACCACACAGCAATTTTAACACTTACACTGACTTAGCCTTAGAGACGAAGCAATAATATAAACCTAGCCCGGTCTAAAGTGTACCTTGGGGGAATTTCCAAGCAACACTCATAGGTCAAAGGGCAAATCTTTGGAAAAAAGGACAGTTGTTTAAAAACCTCAATCAAATCCACCACCTGGGGCCCAGGATAAGATCAAAGGGTAGGTTTTACAATAAAAGTGTCATGACAAAACAGTTTGTTATCCAAGCAGGCCAATCTGTGGCAAACCAATAAATGGAACAAACTGTCTCTGTGTCTTTTACTCAAATCCTGTTTTCTGTCTTAGAGACAGTTTGGAAACTGCAGCTGGTACAAAAATATGACGGCACATCTTCTGGTAGACATAGGCAGGACAGAGTGTGTGTATGTGTGCGTGGTTGTGTGTGTAAGTGTGCATAATTGTGTGTGTGTGTGTGCGTGTGTGCACCACAAGTGTATTGCTTGTTGTGCTGACTTGTTAGTTTGTGGCTGGGTCCAATTCAAGTGTGTGGTTATTATCCCTATATGATGACTACAGGATTTCTACTCAGGAAGGTAACTTCTCTCTTTTAAGACTGAACATATGACCAGACCAACCACTCAACCTCTGAGAAGGAGCATGCTAGAATGCTTTATGTTTCGAACGAGGACTCTGTGAAAGATCAGGGTCCATGGAACTATGGAGAGCCGTCAGGTGACCTTGAGCAAAGCATCATTTTCACAGCCTCAGAGGAAAGCAGTGGGAAACCTCTGAATGAATCTTGTCAGGAAAATCACAGGATTCTTTTGGCTGTGTGGCTACTTTGATACTTCTCTAGAAATATGAAAACATTGTTTATCTTGCCTCTCTCCACAACAGGGGAATGAATGTAAACGTGTTGCTTTGTGTTTCTAATAAGTGAACAGATTTTTCCAAATTCCCTTTGGATAAAGTGTTTGTTCAGTCCACAGACTAGTCTATTTATATATGCGTTATGTGGATTTTAATATGATGTCTGTTTATTCAAACTACTGTCATTTTTCTGTTTATTTTTATTCTTTGCTGTAAGCCATTTAAGTACACCATAAGCCAATTAAACACACTGTAAAACCAGTGCTTGAATCCCTGCTCAGCCAGGGAAACCCACTGGGTAGCCTTGGGCAAGTCACACTCCCCGGCCTCAGAGGAAGGCTAGCGCAAATTGCCTCTGAACAAATTCTGCCAAATAAACCCCATGATAGGTTTCCCTGAGGGTCAATGTGGAAAGGACTTGGCCATTTCCACACTGGACTGTTAGAACGCTATTATTCCACTTGCAACATCCTATGGAATCCTGGCAAGTTTCCTGAAACTGCAAACCCCAGGATTCCATAGGATGTTGTAAGTGGAATAATTGCGCTATAACAGTTCAGTGCGGAACGAGTCTTGAAGATACTCACCAACAAGCCATTTTCAGTTTCCACATCTGGAAAGAAGAGCCAAGCCCCCCAAAAAATATTATAGATAAACCAATTAATTTTATGTCAGACTAACAACTGAATTTTTATACATACATAATTTTTTTACGTACACTCCACAGGTCAACTTACAGGCCTAGAGACCAAGAAGGCCTTGTAGTTCACCACACGGGGTGGTTGGATTCTTATTTGGCCGTATTAAAATTCCATTTAGTTGCCCCGAAACACTTGTTTTCCAAGCTGCTAGTTTATTGCTTTAATGCTAAATTTTAAGAGTGGGAAATCATACTCAGCAAAAGCACGATATGGTCTGAAGGCACACAGTGAACATGACAGAAGAAAGCTATAATATGAGCTAATTCAGTATGTCTGAAATGATGTTATCTTGGCCTGTGTGGACATTTTTTTTTTCACCCAGATGATCTTCTTTTAATTCACCAGCGCTAAATTTTCCAGTTACATGCTCAATTTGGTAAGTTTTCATTATATTTCAAACCCATATTCACTTCTTTCAGCAATATGCATATATGCAAATCTTCCTATAAACTTGCAATATATAACCATTGTATGTTTCACACTGCCAAGTAACCCTTCTCTTTCTCTATTTCGTTAGTGAAAAGCATCCTGCCTTTTTTAAAACCATTGTACCATATAAAGTTAGAACCATATGAATCTGTCAAACTCTAAAACAGAGAAAGTTCATCAAAATACACTGTCTGAGAATCTCTGACTGATAAATGCAGTATAGTTACACTAATTGCGTACTTAAATTATGCAGAATCTCCTGATGCTTTTTAAAATCAAAAAACTAATTAAACGTGGTTTCAACACAGTTCCCCAGAGATTAGTATTCAGTGCCAACGATCTTTTAAAATTTGCTTCCTTTAACTAGAACACACCATTCACAAGGCAGGTTATTATTTTGCCTATTTAAATAACCATAATTAAAATGCCAGGACCATATGGAGCATATGGCTAAAGCTGCTACATTTAGGTACTTGGAATGAGGTAAATTCATGTTTCTGATGGAACAACTTCATTATCTGTTGCTGCATTATCTGAAACGGTATTATCTGAAATATTTTGATCACACACAATTATTATGCTAATAAAGACAAATTTCCAACAGTGCTGATATTTGACTCAAGTTTTTTTTAAATTAATGACTTAATTTTATCCTCCTTGAGGAAAGGGCAGGATCTTTGCTGTCTTTGCTCATAAATGAGTTTCAAGTAAAAAACAGATGAAAATCCTTTTATATAACTTCAGGCTACTGATTTGATTCAATGGGAATAAGTTTGAAAAATTAGCCTACTATTCATTTTCTAGAGCTACCTTTGACCACTCATTTATTGGCTATGTAATTTATGCTGGAGTAGGTGCATTTGTCTACCAGTGAATCACTAATTTAAAAATGTTGTTTGGATATGAATCGCATTGGGTGGCCTGAAACATCACAAAGAGAGTTCAGCTATCACTTTACTTAGAGGAAAGTGTACATGTTTATCTTGCAAGCAATCGAGGTACAGTATAGTTGTAATTAAGACAATTCTATCCCACTAACAGCTATGGTGTTGGCTAACATGGCAAGTCCAGAAATGTGCCACTTCTGTTATTTGTCCTGCTCTGTTCTGTGACCAGCCACATTTTCACCTGTTTTTTCACTCTTCAGTCTTTTTTTCTATAGTCTTTATTTCTACTGTACAGAACATTTCTTTTACATGAGACTTTTAGGAGTAAAGTCCTGGAAAGCCAAGTATTATGGAGATCATAGCAGGTACGGGGGCAGGGGGGATTAACTCTTTCCTCTCCTGCTGGGAATGGGTCCCCACCACTGCAGCTAGGTGAGGCTTCTCTCCCCAGAGGAAATGGTAGAAGAGGAAAAGGATTATACTTGCCTGCCATATCTTCTGCTGTCCTCATACTGATCACATACACATCCCACACCAGCTTGCATGACAAGGGGATCATTCAGACTAGCCCAATGTGCCAGGAAAATCATAGTTTTTACTGCTGCGCTTATCACCTCTTTTTCTAAGATACAAATGATATTTTGCTAATTCCAAGACATTTCAGGCTTTCCCCCTTCTTTCCCAACTTTTATTCTTCCTGCCAGCAGGAAAATTTTCTTTCTTAAGCTGATACTTTCTAGTATACGTGTGGGTAGCAATGGGTTGCAACATTCAATGTAGGCACACCTCATCTTCAATCCCACTCCCTGTTCACCACTTGTTGTAATCTATGACCTCCTGTTTTCTGCCCCACCCAAAATTCCACCTTTCAATCTCCTCCTCCTCCTCCTCCTCCTCCTCTGTAATCTCTTTACAGCATTAGTCAATGAGTTCCAATGACTGTTATTGCTGTGTTGGGATGAGATCAATCTCCCAACCTCACACACAACAGTCTCACAGGAACCTGCTCCATATAAATCAGGACTTGTATATCTTTGTGTATCTAGGTCTGTGGAGGAGTACAAGAGAAGGAGAGGGGAAAGGGGGTGGCAGAAAAAACTATTAGTAAGACATCCCCATTCAGTTTAAGATGTTAGGTCTTCTAACACCTAGAAGATTGTTGTGGGCGTGGGATCTCACACAGTGCAACAGTAACAGCATTGCAACTTAGAGATGTAATGTTAATGCACTAGAGCAGTGGTTCTCAACCTGTGGGTCCCCAGATGTTTGTGGACTTCAGCTCCCAGAAGCCCCAGCCACTATGGTCATTGCTCTGGGCTTCTGGGAGCTGAAGTCTAGAAACATCTGGGGACCCACAGGTTGAGAACCACTGCACTAGAGAGATGATTAAAATACAATTTTGAAATTGAAAGAGCTCACCTGGGAGCAGAAGGATTTTATCTTTTAGGAACATTTGGATGTGAAAATGGGAAGAAGCTGACCAAAGGATAATGCTGTGACTTCAGACAGAATAGTACGATCCAGTGCTAGTCATTAGTCTGGATAAACCCCAGCTATACTTGCTGATATTCCTTCTCATGCACAACTATTAAAGGTGCAAGAGAAATATTCTTCCCCCCCCCCCCCATCTGACTAATGCAATGCATCTTAGGCTATCTGACATGGTGGACCAGCAGATTTTTTGTTCCCCACAATGTAACAAGGACCAAGACAATATTTGTGCCTGTTGACTACATCTATTTCTTCCCCTTCTGGAAACTCATGACAAATGAGCAGTCAATCGTTTGTGAACCAGAATGTGTCCACACACCACCACTCTAAGTACCACTGCCCTAAAGAACATGTACTTTGGTTACTTTGCCCATCTCATAAGGCGCTAGACAACATCTTCTTACAAAGAAATCATTGGGAAACTTTGATTATTTACATGGACATATACAGACTTTATATAAAGCTCTTTGTTTGATATAACGCATAACTTTTGCTTGTCCATATGCATAAGCAGGCATAATTACTGTGATTAGGTCAAGAGCCTAATCTCCTTTGGCTTGAAGTTCTTTTATGGATCAACACATGCTAGCTCTGAACTGTGAAATCTCTCGAGCTCTCCCTAAAAGAATTGGTGGGGAATAAGCAGCTATAATTCAATGATGAAATAATACTTTGTATGCAAATGATCCCAAGTTTAGTCCTTGCCATCTTTAACTAGGCCTGCCTGCACGAAACCCTGGAAATCTGATGCTGGTTCATGAATACTGAGCTCAAAATAAGGCATTTTCCTATGTTGCTGTGTAAAAGGGGGTTCCTAAAAGAACTATACTTACACCTTTATTAGTAGCCTGATGTTCAGAAATCAATGGGTGAAGATTCTTATAGCACATAGAGAAACATTGTCATGCAATGATGTTTATTTATTTGTCTGCAGGCAAAGCTATTGATGAAGCTAAGGCTATAAGAAACAGCAGGAAAGCTGGTCAAAGAGAACCTAGAATCGAACAGTTTCTGCTAACAGTCATTTGATCTGTGAAAGGCTGAAATAAAAAAGACAAACCTTTAAACAGCAACTTCATACAATGTATCTAGTTTAGCTATAAATGTTGTGACCAATGTTATCTTTCTTTAAATAGATAAAAATAACACAGTGGATTTGTTAGGATGAAAACCACTTTGTCCTAATCTGAGCAGTTCATGTGACTCATCTCACTAAAAAACTTCCACATTGCTTGTTGGGCAATAGTTAGCCAAGAACTTTGGGTCTCGTTGGTTGAAAACAGGAACTATAAATGCCTTGGTCTGTCCTTCAGAAAACAACCCAAATTGATTCGTGCAGGTAAAAAGGAGAACCCCACCACTCTAAATGTGCTGTCATATCTTCAAAGGACATAGAGTTTAGGTCTCCAGCTTTCCCAACTTTGAGTTACTAAATTAGATTTTTAATTTTAGTTGGACACACTGAGGTCATTTCCACAATGGGCATATTGCCCACGCTAAAGCAACCTCTCCAGGAGGTCTTCTTCACCGGGGTCTGCGCTAGACCAGTTAAAAAAAGTGAGGTTCTAGACCTCAAACTGCTCTAGCGCAGCCCCGGGGGTGGCACTGTGAGTTTTATAAAAACCACCTTCAAAAGTGTTTTTTATAAAACTTACCCGCGCTGCCCCGTAGCAGCCCCCGGTCAAGAACTGCAGAGAAGCGGTAGCGCGTCCCTGCAGATCTGCCCGGGGGCAGGCTTCCGGCTGGCGCGCTGTCCTAATTGGCGGAGCGCCGCCGGAAGCCACCGGCCGATATTTTGGGCACCGCCAGGCGCCGCTGGGCGCCACCGAAATTCGGCGCCGTTTGGAACGGCGGATCCGCACTCTTCGGAGGGACGGAGCAACCCGCTCGCAGGTAAGCTCCGCCCCTGCATGCGTGGCCCCGTTTCGCCCCCCCATGAGGAAAGGGCCTGAGTGCACTCACCTCATTTCTGCATGACGAAGCTCTTACACATCGTCCCATGGCAATCCCAGCAGCACCTCTGCCAGGATGGAAGCACATCTCCAGTGCTCCTCTCTGCAGGTAACCAGCTGTGGGACATGCCCCTTGTCTTTGCACTGCAGCAGTCCCCCTCCCTTGCTGCAGTAGGGAAGGAAGCACATAATCGTGCTTCCAGCCCTTCTGCAAGTCAGGGAAGGACGGGAGCTTCACTCGTTCGCAGTTGACTAACAGATTTAATCCATTAGGTGAATAATCCATTATCGTGATACTTGGGGTTGGGATGGTAGTGGGACAGTAACAACCAGCTGACCACTGTCGTCCCATCCCTCTAGTGCACATGTGTCAAACGCAAGGCCCGTGGGCTCAATCTGGCCTGGCAGGCCATTTCATGTGGCCCTCACACCTCTCCTGCAGCTATGGCACTCCCCCCACCTGGTGAGCCTGGGGACAGAAAGAGGCACAGAGAGGGTCTGGGGAGCAGAAAGTGGAATGCTGTGGATTTACTGACCAATTCTATGTCACTTTACAGAGGTATAGGGACCATAAACTACAATCAATTAGCCCCAAAATGTCTAAGAAAAGAAATGATGCAGAGGGAAGACAATTTAAAAACCAGTAATAATCGAATGCAGAGGCAATTATTTAATATGATAAAAGAGTAGATATATTTATATAGTCTTACAGATACAACTGGCCCTTTGAGGGCAACCATAATGCTGGTACGGCCCAGGATGAAATTGAGTTTGACACCCCTGCTCTAGTGGCACAGCCCCATTATGCGGAAATGGACTGAGTCTGGAGAAACCAGAGATAAACCAAATGAGAAAACTCGTGGATTCAAGAAAAATATGTTCCCCATATGTTTTCCTGTGCGTGAATCAAACAATGAAGTGAACCAATTATTCTTTTTGAAGTGAATGTAACTAATGCCCAAAAGAAATTATGACTTTTTTGCAAGGGGAAAACATTTATCAGTCATGCCTATATTAGTCTTTGTGCCATGATTTTCTCTGTAGTGTGCAATTTGGCAGTTACTTCTCTGGCAATTATTTAGTACAGTACTCCCTCCAGTTTTGAAAGAGTTGGGGCCACAGAAGCCACCCAATCTCAAAAGTGAAAATATCACAAATAAACTGAAGCCCATTTTAGAAGCACACAGCAGGAACAGCGGTGGCCAATGGAGCTCCCCACCCCTCTTCTCCTATTTCCTCTCCTCATCTCTGTCCTCAGCAGCTTCCCACCATCCAGCGCCTCCTCTTCCCCACCCCCTCACACCTCTCACCAGTCCCCACAACAGCAACTCCTCACTTCTCTTCCTGCACACCTTGGAAACGTCACCATTCTCTCAGATCCTCAGACCAGGAAAAAGAGAAGGTTAAAAGCAGATTGAGTTTTGCTGGTGTATGAATCTGTGAAAGGTGGGGAAGAGAAGTTGTGAGGAGGCACTGCACGGTGGGAGACTCCTGGTGGTATCTCTAAAACCAAGTGGAGTTTTCTTGGTCTGAGGATGTGAGAGAGGAGTGGTGATGCCAGACAAAGAGGGGAGCACACACACCTTCAGACTTGTAAATAACCAAATTCACAAAAGTCAAACCCACAAATGTGAAGGGCTAGCATTCCTTTTTATGTCATAATATTCTGTTGGAAGATTATTTTGCTTATTTGCTTATGGAGCAAATGACAGAGGCTGAGATTCTGTAGCATTAATTTCCAAATGCAGAATACCTGTTGATTAGTGCTACAGCCCTTGTCTTCAGTGGGAAGACTGTGCAACCAAAGGAACAACTGAATGTGCAGCCAAGGGTGCAACAGAATTCACTATCCAAAGAACAACCCAAAGTGCCTCATCACAAGCAGTGACATGGCATGTGTAAATCCACTTCTGCAACCCTGAATGGAACGTTGGCCTTCTGCATCAGACAAAAATGTCCAGTCACTTCTGTGCATAGGCACAAGGTAGCAACAGATTTCTGACAACAGAAAGCAACTCCCCCCCCCAAATGTTGATATTTGATGTCCAATATGATGCCAAGCATTTGATTTTTCCCTGTAATCCATTTTGGTCAGATACAAGGCTTTTTTGGATGTTTCTGAGTAAATTTTGCAGAAGGATTGTAAACTGTCAGTCATGTCTTGAGTTTTGGCCATTTTGTACTAGAAACAGGGGAGTTAGAAATCTTTATAGGTTTTCATCTGCAGTTTGTCTCCGTCTGATTCATTTGCTGCAAGATAAATTATCCACATCTGAAAGAGAGGAAGAAGGAAGGAGCCAAGATTTGAAGGGGAAAAATTGAAGTCAGTTTAAAAATTAAGAGGAAATTGTTTCTATCTGAACAGTCCCCTTTTTCAAAAAGTAAAAAAATCAAACAAACACTTCAGCTGAGGCAAAATAGGAACATAAAACACTACTACACCCTACAAAAGTGAGAGTATATTCACACGATCAGCCTGAGAAAAAATATCTATTTAAGATAATTCTACTTAAGACAGTTCTATCTATTTAAGATAGCTCTACCAATATGAGCTGTTGGCATATTTCATCTGTAAATCTTATGGGAACTTTGTATACTGAAGATATCTATTTAGCATAGTTCTACCAAAGTGAACGCCTGGCATATTTCATACATAAAGGTTTTGAGAACCTTCTATAATGGAAATGACCATTGATCAAAACATTAAAGTTACATATTTTAGAATGCATCAGAATGGTGACATCCCCCCGATTCTAACATTAACATCGATAGCAAAACAAAAACAAAACAACCTTCATAAGAAGATAAAGGGACTAACTTGCTAAGTAGATCTTTCCATTGTGCCACTATTTCTGTCTCTGCTCATTTGAAGAAGAAGGTATAGCCTGGCATCCAGTTAGTGATATACACAGACTCAAGTCCAACTTATATTTGCAGATGTCATTTTATGGGCATTACACAGGGAGAAATTTGCTACTCCCTTAAGCAATAGCTCCACCCCTGTGCCCCCTCCCAGCCATCTAAAGGCCAGTGGAGGACAGGGAACATCAAAGAAGCATCTGGATGTGTTCTTATAGCCAGACACAGAATGACAAAGACATCCCTTGGGTCTTCCTCAGGGTTCTCCAGAGCTACCAGAGACTATTGTTGTCATTCTGTGTCTGTCTACATGCACATAGCCAGACACTTCTCTGATGTCCTCTGCTCTCCACTGACCACTGGATGGCCACAAAATGAGGTGGGGGTCACAAGAGGAAGAAGTCTTGAAGAAAGGGAGAAGGGGGAGATACTGTAGTTCTGACTAAGGAGAGCTTCTTGATATGTCCTCCAATGTAGGACCTCTGCATATATTTAAAGTAAGCCACTGAGATAAACAATTAATTATTTTTAATTAATATTTCAAGAGCTCTGGAGCCATGCTAAAGGAAAGAAATAACTTGAACTGGGGGAGGGCGCAGACTAAATGCTGGCAGTAAAGTGGCCTCAAAACTGGCCATAAGTAGCCAGGAAAGAGAAAGGAACATGGACATTCAAAAACTGTTCTTCATATGTTCCGTTTTCTTCTTTTGGCCAAGGGCAGCATTACTATATCAAAAAGCAAAAGTCCAAAAGACATTTCTAATTTTCCTGTGTTATTTAGCAGCATTACAGGCTAAGAAATTTAGGGTAGAGGTCCAATCATTTTCATAACTATTCAGATTATTAACAGTGCAATCCAATATATGTCTACTTGGAAGTAGGATCCATTAAGTAGTAGGGCTTCCTCCTAGATAATTTGATATGTCTTCAGTTGAAGCTTCCCAAATTGACCCTGAAGTTCACTATCACTCTTGACAGAGAGGAAAGTCAGAAACTCTATCTGTTGGGAAGAGACTTTTTTCTTTTGTCCTCAGATCCTTACTCTGATAGTTCTTGCTATCAGTTTATAGAATTATTTCTTTATGGGAATGTATTTAGCCCAGGATGGTAAAATTAAAACCATCATTTAATTCCAACTGCTTTAAAGTTTAGAGCAACAATCAGAGTAAAAGTGCCATTTCATTTGGATGTACTTCATTTATGAACAGGGACTACAGCAGTAAAAGGACCTTGAGGTAACTCAGATGGCAAAACCAGTTACATAAAAGTTCTCCAGTCTCCCCTTTAAACCGAAGAGCCTTTTAGCAGTATCATTCCGGTCTTTGTGAAGAAATTCGTATCAATACCTAATTAATGCTTCTTTGTCAGAATGAATAAAATAGAACCAGATTTCTCTCCAGCTTCACTTTGATGAAGTAATTTCTCTAAGAGCTATTTCGCTATGAATTTGCTAGCTTTCTGCATTACTATTATTTACTTATTTATTGAATGTATGCTTTAGTAGAGCTGGACTCAGCCACAGAGCCATCCCAAGCACATTCTCTATTATCTGTCTTTGTTTTTTCCCCATTGTGAAGAGAAAGAACAACATCCCATATTGGCGAAAGAGCATTTATCTTTTTATGCCAGACAAAATGCTTCAACACTCATTAATAAGGAGCAGGGATAGAAACTGAACAGATAACAGCAGTCTTGGTAAAAGATACAAAGCCTTCCCCAAGCCAGTACTATGAGGATACTGGGACTGTAGTCCATCACATCTAGAAAGCACCAAGCGGTAAAAAGCTGGACTACAGAATAAGAATGTTAAATTTTCTTTGGCCTTTGAGGCATACATATACAAATAAAATGTAAAGAATCACAGCTACCCTCATAGGAAGTGTGGATGCTGAAAAATTTGGACTTAGTTGAAATGAATAAACTATTTTGATTAAGAATGAAAGTCTGAATAGATTTTTAAATGATTGGAATTTATTGGGGTTACATATGAAAGATATGTGAGGATTCTGTCAACTTTTGGTTTTGATTAATTTAGCTATCAATGGCAAATGACAGGTATAATTTTAACAATCAAATGCAATTAAGAGGAAAGAAGAGTGGTACAGCAAACGTGAAATGACTAACAAAATATTAGCATTTACTATTATATAACGATAGATAGATAGAGAGAGAGAGAGAGAGATACAGAGATAGACAGATAAAAATATTCAAAGAAAAAAAACAGATCCAAGTATTAGTGAAGAAATCTGATCTCTAGTGAAGAAAATCTAGAACCATCTGGAGTGATGAAAATGTTTTTGAGAACAGATAAGAAGTATACTTTTAGCTTAAGAAACTAAGTTTTTAGCAATTCCTTCTTTTTCTGCCAGATAGTCAGTTTTACAATTTCTTTGCCAATACTGTGAAATAAAATCAAATGCTTAAATTTGTTTATCTTAGACCCTTTCCACACGGGAGGGGGGACACGCGGGGAAACAGGGCCACGCATGGGGGGACGGAGCTTACCTGGAAGTGGGAGGCTCTGTCCCCATGGGGAGCAGCGCGATTTCGCCGCTCCACATGTTCGGCGGCATCTGCGGCGCTCGGCGGCGCCCGGCGGCGCCCAAAATGGCAGCTGGAGGTTTCTGGCGGCGCTCCGCCAATTTGGACAGCGCGCCAGCCGGGAGCCCACCCCCGGGCAGCTCTGCAGGGACGTGCTAGCGCATCCCTGCAGTTCCTCATGGGGCGCTGCAACGGAGTAGCGCAGGCAAGTTTTAAAAAAAAACCACTTGGAAAGGTGGTTTTTATAAAACTCGCAGTGCCACCCCCACAGCTGCGCGAGGGCGGTTGGAGGTATGGAACCTCCCCTTTTTTACCCGCTCTAGCGCACCCCGCGGTGTGGGCGACCTCCGTGTCCAGTCATCCCAGCGCAGGGATTTACCCCCGTGTGGAAATGGCCTAGTATCCAAATGCATTAAATTATGTAATTCAGTTGAAATTCCCTGTCAACTTATGGTGACCCCACAAATTTTGTAGGTTTTTATTAGGCAAGAAATACTAATGGGCTTATTTATTTAATAATTATTTGATTAAAATTCCTATGAATCTGTCCATTTATCTTTTGGGTTAAAATCAGTATACTTGGTTAAATGTCAATATACTTGACTAGAGTCTTGTAGAAGAACTGAATTTGTTTAGTCTTTTCTTAAAAGAAGGATTTCCTTTCGAAAGAACAGAAATCGATTTTCTCTCTCTGCCCCATTCCTAAAACAAATTTACATGACTCAACTTTGTGCTTGCCAAATCCCAACAAAATCCCACTAAATCTCAGCTCCACACTCCTTGCTCTCCAATTCATAAACAGTAAACCTGGAAAAGCAAGATAAAGGGCAGCAATCACCAAATAAATCCACCCCTAAATTCTTCATAGAGGTAACACCTTCACTCTTCATCCTGAGGTTTTCTTATTGCAATAAAAACATAATAGCCTGATGTTTCCTTATAGTATAGAGCACAGTGCTACAGTAAGTGCCTGCCTAACATCACACAGCAGGGAATACCAAAGCACCCACAGAGGCTCTATATACCTGGGAAGCTGGAGAGGTATGTTTCAGAATTAACAGTTAGAAGTACTGGCAAATGAAATTCTCTGAAACACAGATAGCAATAACAGTTAGCAATAGCAGTTACATTTCTATACCACTTATGAGTGCAAAACACTCCCTAATGTGTTTAGTTAATTGCCCCCAACAAGCTGAGTATTTTACTGACCTGCAGAAGGATGGAAGGCTGAGTCAACCTGGAGCCCTGCAGGATCGAACTCACAAATGTTGTGGCTGCAGTACCAGCATTTAACCATTGTGCCACCAGGGTCTCAGGTCCTTTCCGCACCTCACCTTTTTCCTGCACTGAGGTGCAGGGATCACATCAGCAGCCTCCGGTGAGAGGCTCTCGCGTCCAGGGTCCTTCAACTCCACACAAGCCGCCTGCTTGCATGAGAGCCCTGCCTCTTCCTTCTGCAGCACAGCCTGGGAGTTTCCCAGGCTGTGCTGGGGCAGGAAGCGCAACCAGCATGGCTCCGGAGGCTCCACACGCCAGGCAAGTGCATGTGGGGCCTGGGAGCAATGCACAATCATGCACCATTTTCAGCTTCTAGCCGAAAATGAAAAGGCGCGCGATCGGTGCCTCCTGGCACCTGGAGCATCACATGATTGTGAGTGCATTGTGCAGATCATTCCTCACAATTACGCGACACTCCAGACCCTCTTTTGCATGGAAAATGCCGTGCGAAAAGGGCTTCAGTCCCAGCTCCAAGCGACTAGAAAGAATATAGCAATGAGGAGGCCAGCAAAATGAGGTCTTTGCTTCCTCCATAAGAATTCTGTTTTCCCATGAAATTTCCCTTCAGTCTCCAAATTTCTAGCACCGCAGAAACTTAAGATTTCATTGAAGAATTAGAAATTGTAATGCCTCACCAAATTACAAAACCCAGGATTGCACAGGATCTTGCAAAAAAGTGTTTTGTTTTGGTTTTTAATTGTAAGAGTTGTGCTGGAGGCATGGTGTTAATAGTGCAGCCCTTCAAGGTCCTGCAATGCAGGCTTCCAACCGAGGGTAGCTCTCAACCACCACTCATTTAGAGTAGAGGGGCCTTTTCTCATTTGTGGCCCAATAAACAGCATGTAGCCCCAATTACACTGGACTTGTTAGTGGTCTGAAATGGAGTAACAAATACTATTAGGCTTTCTTGGCCTTTGTGCACAAATAAATTGCTCCAGCTTGTTTTTGGTGTCCATATTTATAAAGTTAGAAATCCAGATCGTAGGGCTTTCTTTTAAATAGATTGAAACTCTGTGTGAAAGAGTATTATGATGTATTATACAATGCTGAGCCCAGGATTTTAACAGATCACTTGCAAAATCTCGATGGAACCTTAAGCCCTTTATGAAGCAAACGTTTGTTTGTTTGACAGCTTTTTGCTTCCCATTGTAAATTGCAGGCAAGTTTTAGACTACAGTCCTACTCTGAAGGTCTGCTGGCTCATAGGTTACAAGATTTGGCAGACACTCTACACTGGGGTGAGCATTTGAGGAGAGGGCCATTCCCCCACTACCCAGCAAACTGCATAGCCACATTTTGGTATACCAGAATTGACACATGTTCATTTGTGGCTGACATTTTGGCTGAATCTGGACCATCGTTTTTGTTTTGAGTGGAGTAGGAGATCCAGAGGTGGAGGAGATACTCTGCCACATTTTCAGCCAGATTTGAGAATCTGAAGCTGATTTCAGGCCAAATAGAAAAAGGCACTCAAAAATCAGCAATGATTTTTAAAAAGCAGCTGGAAATCTGAGGATGTGGGGGGTTCTGGAGGGCTTCAGAGGCTGCACTTTGGGGTCCCAAGGGTCACACGTAGCATGCAGGTGACACTCTGCCCACCTCTAAACCAACAGAACAAAACCAACAGAATACCCAGATATGCTATTAAGATTAGCAGATATGCTGGAAGACCACTCTGCACAGGCCAGCAGAGTATGTGGGGACAGAGTTATTCTGTCAGCAGAGATAACACAAGCAAAACACCTGACACTTGGAAGTGTCATACATGTTGTAGGAAACAACACACACCAAATCCTTTTACCTTTTACTCTATGGTCACTGTAAATCTACAACAGCCACAGACTAGATAACAAGGAATTTTCCTCCTACAGACTTCAGAAGAAAAATTCAGTAAAAGTACTCCATGTGTCAAGAACTAGTTCTGTTTATATGTTATGACAAAAGATGAGTAATGGTGTAACTTAGCACCCAACAAATGCCCATTGCTTGTTGTTGTGCGCATTCAAGTTGTTTCTAACTTAGTTAGACCCTAAGGCAAACCTATCATGGGGGTGTTTTTGGCAATTTTTGTTCATAAATTGCCAAACTGGGAGATTAGATGATACGATAAGCAACAGAGGGCCAAAGTTTGGGAGAGATTCTGGGAGTTGCTATAACCAAATAGCCTGGCCAGTGCTAGGGGATTGTGGAGGTTGTACTTCAAAACAGCTCTGCATGGGGCTTTTTCTTAGCTCTGCCTGGGGCTGTATCTCCATGGTCCCAGATCATGCAGGTTTAGCATTCACAAGGGGAAAATTTGGTGAGAAAAATCACTTTGCCAAAGGAAGGACTTTGCACAAACAGACTGCTCTCCTGCAGGTACAAGATCCAGTCTACACTCTGTGAGCAACAACAAGGATCAGGGTCTATTCCTCCTGTGGACTGGTCAGTTATTACAGGCAGGATTTGGTATGTTTGCAAAGTCCATAATAAATATCTTTAGGTGGTTTTCCACAAATGGAACTGGTGCCATATAAAAGACTGAACCTGCTTCTCTGTAGTCTGTTGAGCAATTGTCCAAAACACAAGAATTCTATCAGGTATCTGCCGGTAAACCAGACACGTGTCTTACTCTCTGAGAATCTGGAAGTTGTGGTGGTATTTCCAGGAAGTTTATTGGTGTGTTTTATATTGTGTACTGCATTTTTTAGTGTTGTGTTTTTCCCTCCTCCCATGTCAGGCTGAGCATGCATTGGGTGTGGATCAAACACAACATGTTTCTGGATCAGGTATAATGCTAGTTTATTATTTCTTTGCCCGCAGCCTTCCACACCTTCCTTTCAGCAAAGGAAAAAAGAAAGATGTATTTACCTTTAAATAATGAGTAACTTGTCATAGTACTTTGCATTTCCGAGACATTTCACAACAGTCCATGTGGAAACAGTGTAGGTAGCCCATGTGGAGGAGGCACCCACTAGAAATGTGCTCCTCTTAGCTATTGGTATGGCAACTGCTCATTACATGTGATTGCATTCATAAAATGACACAAGCTCTTTGACTCACAGAGAAAGAAGTGACAAATCTCATCAACAACAACAACAAAAAATATTTTAGGCAAATTTCTGACCCTCTACCGAGACGCGTTTATTTTTAAACAGAAAATAGAACCCCCTCTAAGCAATCACATTTTTCTTAAACTGCTTTTTGTGTTGCTGCCTTTGAAGCAAAAGAAGCCATCTTACATATTTTATGAGGAGAATATGGAAAAGAATAGATATAATTCACAGGGAAGCCAACAGACGAATGTACTTCAAATTTATGACAAAGACAAAAACCACAGAGTCTAAGACTGTGGCCCTTTCCACACCTTACCTTCTCATGTCATCCTTTGGCAGTGATGTAGACTCAAGTCGATTGACTCGGACTCAAGTCAGACCTAAGTCACTTCAGTGACTTGACTTGGACTTGACTTGGCAAAAATTACACACTGACTTGGCTTGACTCGAGACCTGGTTATTTTTTGTGACTGGCTTGCTGCCATTGGTTCAGTAACATAACACATTCATCCAGAAATTGTACCACTTACTGGTCACATGACTATTTGTCTCAAGCCCAAAGTGTGGACACATTTCTCAAAGGGAACAGTAAATGGGATAGGCAATTGGCTTGAGGTGGGCTTGAGGTCTGCTCAGTAGCCTGTCCCTGCTACATATTGAAGGAGCTTTCTAAAACTTTTCCTAAGAGCAGAAGTCAAGACTTGTGCCCAGAGTGCAGGGTATAAGTCTTGTGCCCTGTACAGGGGAACAGAAAATGTGTTAGGTAATTGGCTTGAGGAAGAAGGCTCCTTCTTCCTGAAGTTTCAGTAATGAGGAATAAGAAAGATCCTATTCTCCACTTCTGGAAAAGCCTCCAGCTTTGCAACTGGGAACTAAGAAAGATCCTATTCCCCACTTCTGAAGCTGCAGATGGCAAAATCACAAACGTGGAGGGTCAAGTCTACTTAAATTGTTAAAACTGACTTTATTTGAAATCCAGAAATTCTGGAACACATGTTGGGGTATAAAGTTGGCTTCCAGATTTGAGACTTGACTTGAGACTTGACTTGAAAGTGTCTTGCAAGGACTTGAGACCAACTTGAAGGTAGAGACTTGAGACTTCACTTGAGACTTGAGAATAAAAAATACATCACTGTCCTTTGGTCATGATCCCAGTAGCACCTCTGCCAGGGAGGAAGTGTGACACAAATGCTCCCCTCCACACCTGATCAGCTCCTTGTGGAAGAGAGCATGATGGACATGCCTCTTCCTTCTGCAGTACAGCTAGGCACTTTCCCATGCTGCACTGGGGCGGGAAGCACCACCATCGTACTTCTGAGCCTTCCGCAGGGCAGGTAACTGCAGGAGTGTTGTGCAACTGGGGGTCATTGACAGGGAAAACCCATCAATGATTTACCCTGCTAGCACACTGGTTGGCAATGGGAGGAGGACAGGATTGTGATTATGTCAACCCAGTCTTGCTCCTCTCCTGTCCCCATGCCAGGATGAGAGCCTTCTTTGGAAAGGACATGTAGTTCTGAAAGTACCTGGAAGCATGCTCAGTTAAACCCAGGGATAATATCGTACTGTATATTGATATTTGGTTGTTTTGTTTTTGCATAATACTTGAATGGCTAATTAACCCAGTCATTTTTAATAGTGAGCAATACTGACAGCTGGCTCAAACAAGATAAACTATCAGAGCTGTCAGGAATGGAATAAATGGAAAATAAAGTGGTGCTCTTCGCAATAAATTCTGAAAGGAACAGCAATTTTAAGTTCAAGGGTTAGGTTTGCTTGCTGTTGAGCAATGGCTGGAATCTGGAACTGTATAAGTTGGCAAACATATTTGCTGATAGAATAGTCGCTTCTGTGTATCTGGAACATCTTTCTTTGCTAACAACTTCTTGTTTGGTTAGCTAGTTACTTGGTAGCTAATCCAGAGAAACATGAACAATGTTGACAAATACTGCTCTTTATTATTTGCTGTTTTGAATGCATGAAAAAGAAAAAAAACCATGACAAACAAGCATAGTTTCATGACTATTATAACGTTCTGATTAAGTACCCAAAAGAGACTAGATCCCATTCAATCTTGGATGTTAAGCAAGGCCAGGCCTGTGCAAAACTTGGAAGGGACACTGTCAAGGAATATCAGGTGCTTTAGGTCTGTTTCAGAGGAACCTTATGGCAAATCACGTCTGAGTATGCCTTGTCTAGGAAAACCCTATGAAATTCATTGGATGCCATATTTTGACAGGCAACTTGAAAGTACATCCACACAGAGAAGCATATTAAATATTTATGAAATACTGAAGAGTTAAGATAATTTCAAATAATACTATAAGAGTAGAAACCATGTGCTTAAATCATGAAACATATGGAAACTATACATATATGAAGCTTTCCAAGTATTCACTCTTATTAAGTACACAACTCCCCTGTTGCAACAGCTCCATTGGCTGCCGATCTGTTTCCAGTCGCAATTCAAAGTGCTGGTAATGATCTTTAAAGCCCTGCACAGCTCAGGTCCAGGTTATTTGAAGGACTGTATTCTCCCTTATGAAGCAGCCTGAGACTTGAGATCTGCCTGAGAGCCCCTTCCCTCAGTCCCACCACCTTCACAGGTGCATTTGGTGGGAACACAGGAGAGGGCCTTCTCAGTGGTTGCCCCTATGCTCTGGAACTCCCTTCCCAGGGAAGTCAGACTGGTACCCTCTCTACTTGCCTTCTGCAATCAAGTAAAGATGTTTTTATTCATGCAGGCATCCGTTGTGTGATTATATGTGCCCTGTCTCAAAGAATGCACTGGTATTGTGTTGCTGATAAATGTTTGAGTTGTTAATTATGTATTTTAACATTGTTTTAATTCTTTTTGATTGTTTAATTTTGCTTTAACTTCTGTATTCTGTAGGATTTAATTATGTTTTTTAATTGTTATAAACCACTTTGAACCCCAACTTGGGAAAAAATGGGGAAAGTAATAGTAATAATAATAGTAATAATAACAACAACAACTAGTAGGAGTAGGAGTACTACTACTACTTCTATTACTACAATACTACTACAATGGCCATAATCCACCTGGAAGTTCTCTTGCACAGGCATCATAGCATAGTCCTAAGCACATTACTGTCTTCTTGGAATGCTTCCGTTCATTTCAACAAAGCTGAGCTGTACAACTGTCTGATGAATTGTGTATACAAGATGTTGGTGGCATCCTAATACCTAATAATGAGATCTATTCTCTAGGAATATTAATTTGCCCACTGTAATACTAGCTCCCTGGCTTGCATATCAGATGTCACAACTTTAACAAGCTTCTCTAGCAATAACATTTAGGCACATGCTGCTGGGTTGGTAGAAGAGGACTTTCCCATTCATTCCCCAGAACCCATAAAATGCTGCACCAAAATAGTATTCTCTATATGGAGAATGCTGTTTCTTGCACAGAAAGAGCTGTTCCCAGTGCAAAAAAAAGAAAAGAAAAAAGCCATGTGAAATTTGCACAGAAAAAAAAAATCCCAAATTGCAACTTGTCTTCAGAAACTGCAATTTTCAAAAACTTCCCCATAGTGGGAAGAAATTTCATAAAAACATACATTGCTTACTTTGAGAATGAAATTAGGAAAGAACTGCAACCTCTGTGTCCCTGCTGTTGTTATTGTGTGCCTTCAAGTAATTTCTGACTCATGGCAACCCTAAGGCCAACCTATCAAAGGATTTCCTTGACAAAATTTGTTCAGAGGGGGGTTGCCCAGTTCCTCTGAGTCAGAAAGAGTGTGACTTGCCTAAGGTCACCCAATAGGTATCCATGGCTGAGAAGGGATTCAAACTTTGGTTTCCCAGTGTCTTAGTCCAACACTCAAAGCACTATACTGTGCTGACTGTCATGTCCTCCTGCCACCAACCTAATTCCAGCCACCAACACCAACACCACCCTATTTAATAGATCACTTTTTCTTTCCTGAAATCTCTATAAGAATTGCTGGGGAGGGGGGGAGGTGAAGATAGAGTTCCTCCCTCTCAGAAAGAAGATCACTTGGATGTAACAGTTTCTGTTACAGATTTCTTTATGTCTCCTAACAGATAGGCCAAATACCATGCAAGGGATCTGCCAGGTAATTTATTTAAGAGAGGTGAAATTAATCTGAGTCTATCATCTCGGTAAAAGTTACATGGGATAAGGACTCCGTTGAGCCATCACCACAGGGACAAAACCATTCTTTATAAGGAATTCCCTGAAAATGACCTTCTAGAAGGGCTGATGGTATAACGTTAAAATGAGCTTTGGCAAAAACCCTATGGTATTTGATGACAGTCAACTTATCCAGATAATTTGCTCCCCTTTCACTATTAAATGGCAGTCCCAGGTGGACTGGAGAACAGGAAGTACAAGCAACAGATACCGAGTAATGTATATCCAAATCTTTAATACGGCGATCAAGGATCGTTTTAGCTTTGACCAAATCTTGGGTAGAAAGAAAGGCGTTGGAAAAGCCTAATCTTTGTACTTTACCATTGACGGCTTTGGACCACTGGCTTTGATAATTGTCTGCTGCCAAAAGGTGTATATAGCCAAATTCAGGTTTTGAATAAAAAAATTTAATCTTATATCTTAATGCCCATAGCCAAGCTGTGCATTCCACAGATGGAATACCTGCTTCAAGGCGAAGTGCTGCTGATGGAACACAGGTAGGAATACTAAACAATTGCTGCAAAAACACTGAAAGTATTTGTTCCATATTCTTGGAAAAACCTAAAATCCAGGTAGAGATGCTGAATAACAATTGGGGCAGTACTTTGGCCTTAAATACCCTGTTATTGTTTTGCTTGTTTTATTGGGTCTGTGACTGCACAATAAATATCTATCTATCTATCTTGGATGTGTACATACATGTGCATGTCTGTGTGCCTGTGCACTGCTTCCCTCAAGCTCAGACCCAGCAAGACATGTGGCACTAAAGTTCATGAATGCTGGGTATCTGCTGCATCCCAAGGTTATTTTTGACAAGTTTTTCTTTCTGTTTTATAATAATTCTGGCTACTGCTTTATTATATAAGATATTGTTATGAAAGTGGACTTATTTACATCTGATAGACATTGGAAGGTATGCCTAAGGCTCCTTACCCGTCCAACCCCTAAACATGTTTACTTGGTAGTTGCCCATTGAGTTAAATCTCTAAGTAAGTATGCGTAAGACTGAAGCTTTAGATAACAGCTCTGTTGTCTCCTAAATGCTGATATATCTGCAATAAAAACATAAATGACAAACCCTCTATTGTTCAATATTAGTCACATAAATTAGAATCAGTAGGAGTAGATTTTAGTGTTACATTGTCACACTAAACAGATACAAATGGGGATAGATCAGCTACTCCAGTTATTTGTTTGTGCTGGTGAATGAGAAGCTCGAGACAAATGGGTTATCACGTGCTGAAACTGAAGATGCAGCTCCGCTATGGGAGCTGCAGGACTGTGTGATCTGTATATACAGTGGGCCCTCAGCATCTGGGAGGGATTGGTTTCAGGGCCTCCCACAGTTACCCAAAAATGTAGATGATCAAGTCCCTTATATAAAGGGACAAGAAAGGAGCCTGAGCGCCACCAAGCCTTCCACTGCACCCCACTCTACTTTGCAAAGGCAGACGCTGCCATGCACACGTCCCAGCTTTTCCTCTCTTCCCTGATGACCAGACTTCCCTCTCAGGCCTTTTCTGTACCTTACCTTATCCTGCCTTTGGCAGGAAGGGAGCATGACAGGAATGCTCGCCTCTGGACTGGATCAGCTCCCTGTGGAGGGGAGCGGGACTGACACATGCCTTCCTTCCACAGCATAGCCAGACTCTTTCCCATGCTGCCCTGGGGCAGGAAGTGCCACTGTCGTGCTTTGTGCCCTTCCACATGGCCAGGAAGGACAGGAGCATCACACAATCATGGGTCATTGACAGAGAAACTCTGTCAATGATTTAGCCTGTGATCATGCCAGCTGGTGATGGAAGAAGGATAGGACTGCAGTGATGTCTTGCAGAAGTGTTGTTGAGGTCCCACTCTTCTCACGACCCCATGCCAGGATGCCATGACCATACAGAAAGGACCTAACACTCTCCCTTGCCACCCAATCCCTTCCCACATACATACACATGTACTCTGTAAAGGCAGTCACCACTGCAACACACATGCCCCAACCTTCCCTCCTCATCCTGATAATTATGCTTCTCCCTTGCACTTTCCTTTACTAGCCAATCTCTTCCACAACACCCCAGGAGCCCCATGAAGGAAGTCCCAGCCTTTCCTCCCCACTCTGACAACCAGTCTTCCTCACTTTCTTCCCCATCCCTCCTCTGTGGCTTCTTCACCCTCAGCAGGGGAGCACCACAAAATAGTTTCTGCCATGGTCCTCTTGCAAGGCACCAGGTGAGGCAGGAGAAAGATGAGACTTGTGTTTGTTTGTTTGTAATAGTCTATTTTTTGAATTTTTAAAATTATTGTTGTTTTTGATCCTCAGTTGGTTGAGTCCATGAATGCAGAGCTCACCCATTGTATCGTCATAATTTCTACATAGCAACTTGGTTTTCCGCATTATCAGAAGCCTAAATTTGCCCAGGTAAAGTCTAAACCAGGAGCCAGCATAGTGTAGTGTTCTGAGCATTTGGACTGTGACCTGGAAGACCAGGGCTCAATTTCCCACCCAGCCATAGAAACCCCTGGGTGACCTTAAGAGTGTTACACACTCAGCGCCAGAAAACCCTGTGATGGGTTCACCTTAGGGTTGCCATAAGTCAGAAACAACTTGAAGGCACACAACAACAACAAAGTCTAAACCAGTGATCAGGTAATCTTAACAGATATAACCTCCATCTCTTCAGTCTTAAGGGAGAAAACAAGTACAAGAATATCTGGTGTTGGATAGGCTTGTCTATGCAATCCATATTCCATAGCATACCTTAGGAATATGGACAGTTTTGCAGCAGTAAGAGAAGACTTCCAGGACCTGCCCTATCTCTTCAGTGAAGACAAGACAGATGGGCCAGGCCTGAGTCCTGAAAAGCAAGATCTTTTGGACTTGGCAGACAGTCCTAATGGAGAGAGGGAGAGGAGAGCAGAATCATAAAGCAAGGTTGCCTTGGCTACCATGGAATAAGATATAGTTTGTCCTGTCCCACTCAACCTACATCAGTGATCACCTGATCAGTGTAATGGTCTTACAGAGCTTCCAGAAAATGTTCAAATCCTCAAAGAGAGAAAATTCCATGTGTGTGGAGCAGCCACCCTCAGCAACTAAACACCCTACTGCTTCTTTAATCATTACAGAGATACATTCAGTTTGTTCTAATCTTATTCACCAGCTGCAGTAATTCAAAGTCAAGAAAGAATTTCCATTTAGTACATGGTCCCTCATTTCCCACTCTGGGCAGTAGCCAAAAGGTGCTGGAAGGAGAAAAGCTGCTTGTGCCCACTATTATGCAGCAATTCTCTGGATCAAACAAGGGCATTTCTCTCACTTTGGTGCTGTGCTGCTTGCCATGAAAAAGGTAATAATAAGAGTGAGTCATCTATTACTAGTAACAGACTGTATGAGCGCATTAAGCTCTGGTGGCATCTTTAGCTGTACAGTCTGTGCAGGAAAGGATGTAGGGGGGCTGGAGTCTCTAAGAAACCAAGATGTCTCATTCTGACTCCTTTCTTTCCCACACAGCCATCTACATTCTCCTTCTGTCATGAAGTCAGCTGGATAACCTTTAAAATATAGTCAGAGAAAAGCTCTTCACTCATAGTATTAATTTACAAATACATATCAGCATTCTAGTACAGGCACACCTCAGTTAACAAAGCCCCAGAGAAAGAAGCTCCTTTCTACAAAGTCTTTTTGCAGGAGCCCAGCCTAACCTGCCCCCTTTCTTGTTTTCTATCTAGCTGGAAGAAAGGTTGTTTGTTTGTTTGTTTGGCATTGGTATTGAGAGGATGGTGAAGGACAGATTTCCAGTGTTGGGTTGCAACAGTGTGTCTGCAGTGAACAGGGCAATAAAACTTAACCTGGGAAAGAATGGGATTCTACTTTGCTCTAGGTGATTCTACTGTGCCCTTATGTAAAACAGGCAAAGTAAGCAGCTGCCTCCACAATAACTCACTGAGCATCTGTGAAGAGCAAAACAGAAAGAAAAGGGTATAGGAGATTAGCCTGCCTCACTGGCTACCCTTGCGTGCTGAAAAAGCATAAATCTATAAGTTTTGCCACTAAAACGGAAATCATAAGAAAAGTGGAGGCTGTTGAAAGAGGGGGAAAGCATCCTGGGATGCACTTAGGAAGAAGCTTTCATGCAGTTTCTAGAAGATTCAAAATATTTTTGTTAACTTACGCAGTTCTGTCTGACCTGGTTGTTTCATTGCATATGTGCAAAATGTTAGTTTTGAATAAAAAGTGTGCTAATGAAACATGTTGAACTGTTTTTCTTTTTGGTGGTGTCCTTATTCTTATCCCTCTCCTATCCCTATTCTTTCTATCTCTGGTACCAAATTCTGTGTTAAAGAAGTGAAGCCCAGGAACACATCCACTTTGTTAGCTAAGGCATACCTCTACATTAAAAGGAGAGCCGTTTGGATTGCATAAGTATAAAGCTATGCATAAGTATACTGCATAACTATGCATAACTATTGCATAAGTATAAAACTAGGCATGGAGTGGAATAAGTGAGTAGAAAGTTTCCTCTCTCTTCTTTTTCTCATATTAGAACCCAGAATCATCTAATAAAATTGACTGACATAAGATTCAGAACAGATAAAAGGGAATATTTCATTGTAGAATGCATTTATTTTTGGAATTTTTTGCCCATAATGTGAGGATGGCCAGTGGATTAAACAGCTTTGAAAAAGATTAGCTATGGTGGATAAATGAAATATGCCAATAAATGCTGGTTAGAAAACATCAATGTGAGAAACTAGTTGCCTTCAAGCCCTGCCATCCTAGCCTTCTGTTTTAAGGGAATTTATGGCAGTTGATGTCCAATTGTGCTGGTGGGACACAACGCAAGGTCACTAGAGGAGGAGTCAATGATATCTAATTTGGCTATGCAACATTCTTCCTTGCAAGATCTAAGTACATTTTGTATCCTTCCTCTGGCTAGGAGAGATGATGGGGGTTAGGTGGGGGATGCCCCATTTCACCAAACTGTGGGGCCATCTGTGCACAGTAGGAGCCATTGGAGCATGTATCACTTCCTCAGATGCCACTATAATCCTGGACCTCCGTCTCTGTGCTAGCAACCAAGGAACACTTTGTCAGTTAAGTTGTTATGTTTCTCTGAAGTCAAGTCCCCCCCCCCGTGTTCTATCAAGGTCTCAACAAATGATAGCTGAATGAAAATATGTAAGACTGTTTTCTGTTTTCAAATCCATGCTCCTCTGGGAAAGCATGGTGCTGAGATAAATGGTATTTTAAAAAGATCCAGAAGGACTATTAGACGCATCCAGATACTGTTCTAATCCAAGAAAATGGTTTTTCCGCTCTAATATTGTACTGTATTTAAAATGAATCTTAGAATACAGCAGTGGGTAATGGGAGCTGTAGTTTGAAATATATGGACAATATACAAAACCAACTGTTGTGGTAAGGAAGAAGGGAATCAACATCTTTGTATGCATGAGTATGTGCCTTAAGGTTGCCTGTTGCTTTATGGTGAACCTATATATTTAGGCAGTCAACATCTTTAGCTTGAGTATATTTATTTATTTATTGTTTACTTAATTTATTTAATTTATATCCCACCTTTTTCCCAGCATGGAATGTTGTACAATGTTTTAAAATCATAGTGCAATTTAAAAACTCCTTAATACAAATGTTAAAACACAATTAAACTAAATTTCTATTTTTAAAAAACACAAAATAAAAACAAATTTTAAAAAGCATTAGAAGATTTTTAAAACGTAATAAAATAAAAACACTATACTCCCATTAAAAGCCTTATCTACCACAACACATTAAAAACCAAAAGCACCCTTAAATCAGAAGTTCTTTACCTGCCAGCAGACAGACAGCAGGGAAGGGACCAATCAGACTTTCCAGGGAAGGGAGTTCCATTACTTGGGAATAGCCACTGAGAAGGCTCTCTCTTGTGTCTTCACCAGACACGCCTGGGATAGCAATAGGTCCAAAAGAAAGCCTTTTCCTGTAGATCTTAGAGTATGGGCAGACTCATATACGGAGATATGTTTTTTTTCAAATAGTTTGGACTCAGGCCATGTAGGGCTTTAAAGGTTATAGCCAGCATTCTGAATTCTGCCCAACACAGATTGGCAACTAGTGGAGTTATTTCAGCAAGGGGGGGTTATATGATCCCTATAACCCATCCCAGTAAGCAACCTGGTCATACTATTTTGTACCCACTGAAGTTTCCAAAGGATACAGCGCATTACAGTAATCCAAATGGGATGTAATCAAGGCATGTGCCACCATAGTGAGATCTGATGTCTCAAGGAAGAAATGCAGCTGGCACATCAATTTTAGTTTGTTCAAATGCACTCCTGGCCACCACTGAAAGCTGGGCATCTAGGCTCAAATCAGAGTCCTGGAACACACCTAAGCTGTGAACCCAAGACTGCAGGGGGACTGTAACCCTTTCCAACACAGACTGAATCCCTATTCCTTGATCTGCCTTTTGACTGACCAGGAGCATCTTTGTCTTGTTTGGATTAAGTTTTTATTTGTTTGCCTTCATTCATTCCACTAGCAACAGTAAGCATTGGTTTAGTACAGAGACAGCTTCCTTGGAATTAGACGTTAAGGAGGAATAGAGCTGAGTGTCATTAGCATACTGCTGACCCACAATTCCAAAACTCCAGAAAATCTCTCCCAGTGGTTTCATGTAGATTTTAAATAACATAGGAGACAAGACTAAGCCATGAGGGACCCCACAAGCCAGTGGTAATGAGATCAAACAGGAATCCCCCAGCGTCACATTCTGAGTTTGCCCCTCCAAGAAGGACTGAGACCAATGCAGAACAAGTCCCATTTATATGGAAAAGTCCAATCTATATGGAAAAGTTTACTGTACAAATTTCCATCTATCCTGTGCTAATAATAATGATCTAACAATAACATAATAGATTTAATTAACAATTGACTGTTAAAGACAACGTTTGAATGGTAATATCACACATTAAGACAGAAACTAATTCTTAATTGTATATTGTTTTTAAAGGTCATTAATTCCTGCCCTTAGCCCTGTGACCTTACCAACTATGTAGATAAGTCAGTCTTCTAGTTGTCTGTATCTGAGCATCACCTTTCTAACACAGAGTTGCCTGAGACAGAGTCATCACTCAGCCCTATTGTTTTTGCATCCCCACATTTGCCTGCCCATTATAATCTGGCACGGCCAGTGGCTGGTGCCATCCAAAGTGGATCAGAAATAAACATAACATGATCCATCTGCTGCTTGCTGCCTGCTACCAGCCCAGTGAAATAGGAAAAGTCTGTTGCAGTCCTGCGAAGAAGGTGAAAAACATGTCAATTGCTCAGTGACATTTTGGTTACTATGAAATAAAAAATCCTTCCTGGAATTTTGAAGAAATAAACAACTAGGGTAACAGGAAGAAACGGTTGCATTGCCTGGAATACATTCTTTTAAAATGATAAAAATGATGAAATGAAACATTTAAGAGAAAGTGTCCACATATTTCTTCTCATCATATTGTTTCTAAAACAATGTTAACAGACATTTATGTACGACTAGGTACAGCAGTGCCACTCAGTGATCCTCAGACTGTTGTCAGTGTAAGAACCATCAGCAGTCTGCAGTCAGCTTCCAGGCAAGAAAGAAACAGTTATAGCTGATGGACACAAATATGGCACTGGTTCTTGGGACATTAGATTTTTTTTTTTAATGCCCATTCCCCCACTTTAGAGAAGCACTGATATACAGGATCAGATTGTTGTAATTCTTGGCCCCTTCATTTTCTCAGTTCTTTTTTATTGGGAAAGAGTGCTTTCCCAGTAAAAGTTTACTTGACACGATGGAGGAGAAAAAAAAAATCTTGGTTTCATTAATGTTGATGGTTTCTTCTGTTTTTACTCTTTTGAGGAGTCTTGATTCTCATGAATTGGCAAAATCATAGGTGGCTTACGGTTCAGGTTTATGGTTCTGTATCTTGTAACTCCCTTTGTAATAAAAAAAAATAAAATCTGAAATAGTAAATTCAATTTGTATTTATTTTCTGAATAAATTGTACTATTAATATATCAAGCATGGTAATTTTATGCTGAGCCAAGTTTTACACACCATGTTTTATGTTCCTAAAGTAACAAAGTGACTTTCAATCTGTAAAAGTTGCTAATATTGTCTCATTTCCATTTTTTTAAAAAAAAGAATTTGAAAAAAGAAAACAATCACCTTCCATGGCCTCAAAATTTCCAGAAATGTTACATCTCTTATGCAGCTACAGCATATAGGCGCAACACAAAAACTCACTGTCTGATCAAAAAGCTTTCAGAGATCCATTTTTGTTGACCTGACCTTGTCTTTGTTATGAGATGAGTCCAAACTAATAACGTATTCAAGTTTTAGTAGGCTAAAAACAGTTTTCTGTACACCACAGTCATCAGTAACTGTCCATGCTTGCCTGCTTTCCTGTCTGTTAATTGCACACATTCAAATTTCTCAGATTCCATCGTCTGACATTATTTGCATCTGTTAAGTCTTCCCATGAGATTCTTCATTGGATTCAAATACTGTTTGGATTCCAGGTGTGATTTCCTTTTTCTTGTTGCCTTTTGTGGCCCTGATCTGAACAAATCTGAAATAATTCTCTTTGTAGAAGGTGTACATAGAGCTGAGATGGAAAAAGAGCAGTCTTCTAGGTGCCTTGGTCCTGTTCTCAGTGCTGGAAATGCTAAATAGGGCTGATGGGAATTTCAGTCCTACAACCTCTGGTATTATTTGACATAAAGACCATGACTTGTTGCTTACTTAGGATAGCCTTTTTCAACCTTTCTACCCTGGAGGAACCCTTGAAATAATTGTCAGGTCTCAGGGAATCCTCGTATAAAAATAATTACAGCTAAAAAAAAAAAGTTTATTTTTTGTGGTCACAATTTCTTGCAGAACCCCTAGTGGCTTCTCATGGAACAATAGAGTTCCAGGGAACCCTGGCTGAAAAACCTTGGGTTACAATATGAGAATCTCTGGGTCACAGCCAGGAAACTGTGATGCCTGGAACTCCATGCTTATCTCTCTCTGCTTGATGTGCATAAAAAGCTTGGCTTTCCTACATCATTACCACTTGTCTCAGATTTGAGAGCCACTCACTCCAGTTGTCCAACCACTGATGGAGCTGAAATTATATTCAAAAAGCCTAGAAAATGTAACAGAATGTAATACATGGAAATAAGCTCCCTTATCTGACATTTCTTGTCATTTGTTGAACTGCTGCGAAGTCACACCATCTTTTGAGTTCAAGATGTTTCAACAATACATTTCAGATGAAAATATTAAAAGCCATTAGTCAATGAGAACATTTATGGAATAAGAAGAGGAAAGTATTTAAAAGAATATACAAAACTATGCAAAAATTATTGGAATCAGTTGTTATGAATGTACAATTGCCTACCTTATAAAGTCAGCTTTAGAAGATGTTGTTCCAGTCTTGCCATTAATGACTCATCATAATTAATTATTTAAGTATGTGTAAATGGAAGCCTATTATGCAGCTTTATGCCAGACATATTAAAACCTACTCCTTCCATTAGGCCTGCAAGAAATGAGTTTCTAATTGAAAGGCATAATGTTAAAAGTATCTGTAAATTTCACACCAGGTTTGCTCATCTGCTGTATTATTCAACCCCTTTATGAAGCCTTTGAAGGAGTCAGTTTGACACTAGTTCAAGTGCAAGCTGCATGAAAACAATATTTAGGGCAGTGGTTCTCAACCTGTGGGTCCCCAGATGTTTGTGGACTTCAGCTCCCAGAAGCCCCAGCCACTATGGTCAGTGCTCAGGGCTTCTGGGAGCTGAAGTCCAAAAACATCTGGGGACCCACAGGTTGAGAACCACTGATTTAGGGCTTTATCACAGCAACCTGTTGTCTCGCAGCAACTGTGTTGTTTAAGCAAATGGAAACATACCAGTATGGAAACAATCACTTTTACGCCTTCTTTGCAGCCACACTATGGTACTGCTATGGTGATGCGTGCTCCCACAATCAGCCTTCAATGCTGCCTTGCTGACCCCACCTTCCTACTCATGTCCATGCTACATAGTACATGTTTTTCACTGGTTTTTTTTCAACAATTGTGCAGTTTTGGTTCTCCAGGACATATCTCTTTTTTTCATGTCTTCTTCTGTAATTGCATCATTGTGGCATGCTGGTAACTGTCATGGCAGTGCAATTGCGCAAGTAAAAAATGTACAAGGGAATGGAGTAAAGCAATGTTATTCCTGCTTATTTTATTCCTTTATAAAATTATTATTTATTTTTTTCCCTCTTTCTTTCTTTCTTTCCCCTGCAACTGCACAATTACCATTTGCCAGTATGCATTTCTTTGTTTGCCATAATTATGGAATGCTGGTGACTGCTGGGAATGGAGAAAAGCCACGTTGTTCCTGCACACCATGATGTTCTCTTTGTCTGGAGACCAGAAGTGTAGTGACTTCACTGTGCTTGGGGATAGGGAGGGGGAGAAGAGGAGAACCATGCCTACTCACACCACATGACTGCCAGAATATTGGAACTGCAGTGGAACGAAACAGTCACACCAAAAAGGAATAGTTGAACAGCAGTGATATGGGAGCCATTAACAGGTTTTTCCCATCAATAAAATGTGTGGTTCAATAATGATGGAAATGCAATGAAATGTGACATGTCATAACATCATGTGATAAAGAAAGATCAAACAGAACTAAGCCAGCGCAATTGTGCAACAAACCTATTGTGTGATAAAGTCCTTGGTTACATATTATACATAAATAGTACCCATCTCTCACTTTTGTGAAAGTGAAATAGGGGTGCTGTCTTCTCCTTTAAAAAAAAAAAAGGCCTAGGAACTGTAGAAATCCTAAGGGGTTAGTGTTTAAACTAGTCCCTTCACTAGTATCAAGTTAAGACATTCTTAATACACTAGGATTTTAATATAATATTCTCCATTTAGATCTTCTTTCTATCTCTTCTATTCTGATGTTTTAGTGCTTTTCCATTTTTAATTGTAATGGAATTTTACTTATGACTGGAGGTTTATATAAATGCTTAAACAAATAAACTTAAATAAAGGGTGTGATTATATTTATTCTTCTGCAGAGTAAACAAATATCTAGTTTTTTTGCACTGGAAAGGTTTTTGCTTTTTTTTGTGAATGTGGGGAGAAGCAGAAGATAATTTTGGGGCAGTGGCATGAGATGAAGACATTTTCCACTCTATAGTACATGCAGGTTTAATCTGTGGTATTTTCAGTTAAAGGATCTCAGAGGGCAAGAGAAGAATGAATCTTTTAACAGCTGGGTTATGTAGGACTAGGACAGATGGATCTATGATCTGAATGCTTTCACATTATTCAGATGGTATTCTAAAAGCACGCACTGCTAGGCTGTTCTCACTCATGCCCACTGGTTCCATGCTATGTGAATTCAGCATCTCTGAAAGTAACTACTATATTTGCATGGTCTTTCTATGTGTGATCAAAAATGGATGAATATGCAGAATCCCAGATCACCTGTATGATGCTTATGTTAAACATGCTTAGAAAGTGGGACCCAGTGATCATCTCACCCAACCCCCACCTCTGCATACATTCAAAGTAATTACTAGATGGTGCTAATATAATGGATTTTCTTTACATTTCACAAGCCAAACGCTTGTCTTCTGCTTTAAAATTTGATTTATGCTGATACCTAGGCATTTTCTGCAGCTTGTCTTCTTCCAGTGGCATCCGGTGGTGATCCTGGCAGCTGGTCTGCTGAGAAGGGAGTGCAAGGGCAGGACTCCCCTCTGCAGAGGATCAGCTACCTGCATAAGGGTGTATGATGGGCACATCGCTTCCTTCCACAGTGCAGCCAGATACTTTCCCAGGCTGCACTGGAACAGGAAGCACCGCCATCATGCTTCCTGCCCTTCCACAGGACAGGTAAATATGCGATTGTGGTGTGATCACGTGTCATTGAGGAGGTGGCACTGCCTGGGGACAGGAGAGAAGTGGGACCCAGAGGACATCATGCAGAAGTGATGTTGTGGTCCCTTCCTTCTCCTATCCCCATGGCAGGATGGGAGGTGCTGTGGAAAAGGCCCTACTCATAAAAAGAAATTGTTGGCATATTCATATACAAGAGATAGTATTTACAGACTACAACTTTACCTTTAATTCTGTAAATGTGGGAAAGGCAGAGACCATCTTGATAATGCACTAATGTAGGGGTCGGAATTGTGCGATCTTCTGGATGCTGTAGAATTACAGTGCTCAGTAGCTCTAGCCAAAACAGCATTCCAATTCAGCAATGTCTGGAGGGTCATATGATTCCCACCTCTATGCCAATGACACCCTTGTGTAATACTGGAAATTCAGCCTGTTAGTATTTACATCTCCATAGCATATCTACAGAAAGATAAGAAAACTAGTTGTTTCATGTCCTGGAGTTGCCTAGTGTAGAACATGACAACAATTTCATACCGATATCAATCCTAAAAATTGTTGCTCATTTTTAAAGGGGGTAAAAAGGACCTTCCTCTGTGTCCCATTAATCAGAGCAATATCCTGTGAGAGGACATAGGCCCTTTCCACACCTTACCTTTTTCTGGCACTGTGATGTGGGGATCGCAAGAGCAGCCTCCAGCGAGAGGCTCTTGTGTCCCTGCTGCTTCAGCTCCGCACGAGCTGCCTGCTCACGCAAGAGCCCCGCCTCCACCTTCCCAGGCTGTGCTGGGGCAGGAAGCGTGACCAGCCCAGCTCTAGAGGCTCCGCAGGCCAGGTAAGTGCTCACGGGGCCCAGGAGCAATGCGTGATCGCACACCATTTTCGGCTTCCAGCTGAAAATGAAAAGGTGCACAATCGTCACCCGCCGGCCCCTGGAGCATCATGCAATTGTGAGTGTGTCGTGCAGATTGCTCCTCACAATCGCGCAACGCTCCAGGTGCCCTTCACATGGAAAATGCAGTGCAGAAAGGGCCATCGAAGACCACCTTCTCTGCTGTGGCACACCAGTTATGGAATACCCTCCCTTTGGAGGCCAGATTAGTGCCAACACTGCAGCTGTTTAGGCACCAAGGAAAAACATGGCTGTTCCTAAAAGACTTAGGGGCCTGGTTGGTTTTACAAAAACTGTCCCATATACATAGTTGTAATTCATTCTAAATTATTTTAGCCCTTTTAATCTTTTAATTTTTTGATAGTTTAATATGTTTTTAGCTCTTTAAAATTATTTTAATTATTTTAAATTTGTTAGATTGATTTTATTGTCCACCATTCTGAGACCACTTGGATAAAGGGTGGGATGCAATATTTTTATATTTTAACAAACAAACAAATATATCACCATCTAGCAGCACATGGGAGAGTAGCGTATTTTAGCATGGTCTTATATGAGTATCATCATTTTTTTCAGATGCACAGACGGAGTGATATTTAAACCACAAATATTCAAACACAGTTAACACAGTTGTGTGAATAGAATGTAGTAGGATACATAAAGATGCAAAGTGTGAAAAGCTGTACCTTTCTGTATCTTGTTATACTCTTCTTTCCCTTCTACTCCACTTCCTCCCCCCCTTTATTCAATAGTCAGGAAAATATATACCTGCATCTTTGATCCTCTTTCTTCCACTCATTAACCTATGTAGTATTTGCATTCTGAAAACTAACTTTTCTCCCACTACTGCTACTGATTTTCTGCCTCCACACACATTCCAAATTTTATGATTTCATTCATCATAAATTCGAAATGTTCTAGAACTGAAGAAAATTCAGAATCTCATGTAATATATATGCTTGCTTAAATTTTAAAACATAGTACCCAGGCTGCTAAACTACTTTTTCAAAAAAAAAAAATGCCATTTTCTATCTAGGACATGATAACACTTCATATTTCACCTTAGTCAGGACCTCACACACCTATGAACACTGATTTGTAATACTCACAGTGGCAGGTGCTCTTATTCTTTCCAGGATTACTAATCAGGCTGTTGCTATTCATAGTTGTGCTTTCATGCTTTCCTTCCCAGCAGGTTAAAGAACATTTACAACCAGGACTACGAGCTCTAAGATTCTACCAAGACAAACTGCTGAAGATCAGTCCTAGGTATCTATAGGCAAACTCTCTAGAGTAGAGACAAAGGGATCATACGACATTTATGGCAGAACAAGTCTGTAATGTGCAAAAACAGATGCAATTTGGAGTGTGAATAATGAAACTAATGTTCAAAGGGGGGAAAGGCTAGAAAATCCAAGACTATAAGTCAATGTGCAAATAATTATTCTTCATTTTCGTTTTAAATTTAGCACATTACCACTAACAGACACCATAGTGTAGTGATTTGGGTGTTGGGCAAGGACTCTGGAGATCAGCATTTGAATACCTGCTCAGTCCCTCCCTAAACTGCAAACCCCAGGACTCCATAGGATGTTGAAAGTGGAATAATAGCACTAGTGTGGAAATGGCCACAGTCTCTCTGTCCAGGAGGAAGGTAATGGCAAACATTCTCTGAACAAGTCCTGCTGAGCAAACTTGTGATTGGTTAGTCTTAGAGTTGCCATAAGTCAGAAATGACATGAAGGCACACAACAATAACAATGTTCTACCACTGTTCAGAATTTCAGTTCTATGAATATTGTCACATAAATTCTTTGTATGCTTTCCTCATTAGACTTTAGATTGTCTAAGCTTCACTTTTAGATGGTTCCTGACTATTTGGCCAAATGTGGTCACATACATTGATACAAAAGACAAAACACCACTCAGAGGTTTATTTTTGGCTAGAATGTTACATGACTCACCAATGGAAATAGCTTGACCCAAAATGCCAATTTGTCTCATTTCCTTTTTCTCATTCTTTGAGACCATTACAGAAAACTGCAGGAATCAGGCAAACAGCTTCCCTAAGATGCAAGCCACATACTGTGAAATTTTGCCATTCCTCCTCCCCCAACTTACTTTGCATGAGCAATTTCCATTCTGTTATGCTCCCTCACAGATGGTGTTCTGGAGGTATGAAAGAAAACCGAGACTATTTTTCAATCTGTCACAAAGTGATCTGTAGGAATTAGTGGAGTCTGTTAGTTTATAGACAAAAAAATCCTCTACGGAGCACTGTCACCACTACCTTTTTATCCCTGGTGTTAATGGAAAGATAGGAAATATAACATGGAGGCAGATGAATTTTCTGTCCCAGTCCCCATCTGCTGAAGCCCATTTAGTATAGGCTTTCTTTACAAATGCTTAACTGTACAGGATCATAATTGTCAAAAGGTTGCATAGTCCATGTTTCCCTTTTCTCCCTCTTGAAACTAATTTTCTCCCACTTTCTCCTCCTTTGCCATGTTTTTGTTTGTTTGTTTTGAGGACAGTCAAAGAGGGGAGATATGGATCTCTTTCCCTCCTTCTTTCTTTCTGATAGCTTTTTCATTGTTACCAATACACCTGAGTTCTGTCTTCTGGCTTTACTCCTAGGCCGTTTCATCATTTTGTTCCTAGAATATGTCCAGCTAATAGATTGTTTAAAAATGCAAGAGCTGACAATCCTAGATCTCTCATTTGCATTCTGTAGCTGATGAAGAGTGCTGGGAAGAGAGTGTGTGTGTTGTGTGTCCTCAAGTCATCTCTGACTTATGGCAACCCTTATGTGAGCCTATCATGGGGTTTTCTGGGGCTGAGAGTATGTGACACAGCCAAGGTCACCCAGTGGGTTTCTACGGCCAAGTGAGGAATCGAACCCTGAAGGCAACATCTGATATCTTTAGCCTTTTGGCCAAAGAACATGCTGATTTTATAGAGTACGTAGTATGCCTGAAAACCTCTTGCTGATCCGAGCGCACATTAATATGGCTCTGCTTAATATAAGACAACTTCATGCATTCAGGAAAGAGAAACAAGGAGCTGACAACTAGTAAAGCTGACTATATAGTTTTCTCAGTAAAGTTATGTTCATCTTAGATCAATTAAGGGTTCAGAAGCATGGTGTTCAGAATCAAGTTCATGAAAATGTTTTTAAGTCTCTGTATCTACTACATGTCTTGAAGAAATACAGGATAACCGAAATGCAAGCTGTACATACGTGACCATGGCTGATTATCAGCCCAAGCTATTTCTATACAGTGGTGTTGTCTTTAACAAGTATACTAAGAAACATTTTCTTTCATATACATTGACTCATAAAAATTTAAAGTCAGGAAAGGAGGAGAGCTTATAGTATTTACTTCATTTCTTCCAGCTGTACCCATGCAAATTGCAATATAGAAAATGTCACAGCATTAATTTAATGCACTTCATTCTGCATGATTTAAAATTTCTGAACATTTTTAATACACACACACACACACACACATATGTAAAAGCATGGGTTCTTCAAAACCAGAAACACGAACACTACCAAAAAACTCTAAAATTAGCTAATTTAATCCAAATGAATCCAATGACAGCCAGAGAAGCTACCACATATTAGAATGGCAAGGGCTACTGTGACTTCAGGGGGAAAATAAATAAATAAACAAACAAAATAAATAAACCAAGAAGGGTAAGAGAAAATCAGAAGTGCAGAGGGGTTGTATGTGCCTGTGTGTGTGTGTGGTGTGTGGGTATGGGGGAGCAGGATTGAGAGAGAGAGAGAGAGAGAGAGAGAGAAAACTTGTAGAAATAAGAAAAGTTCAGAGGTTCATGGTCTAGTATGTTATAGAATATATAACATATAATATATATTATATATTATGTATCTTATAGATATATAATATATAATAAGAATATAATAAGAAACTACACAGATTCTGTGGGGTTTTTTTAAAAAAATCTTCATTAACTTTAGGGACTAAGTTTGGCATGGCGAACATAGATACCTGTGCTTCCCTTTGCCTTCTCACACAATCTGTTGTCCTGAACAATCAGGACAACAATCTGTTGTCCTGCGTTCTTACTGACACGTATATACTCCCTAGGACTTTTTTTAAATATTTTTTTCTACAAGGTGTTGAAGATCTTGCTTTTATGGTAAATGTCCTGAATAATTGTCATCAAAGAAGTTCAACTGGACTTCTCAGGGTACCAATGACAGTATCCTTCTAGATTGCCAGGCAGGGCCTGGGGTTGTAGGTACCATTTTATGATGGTTCTGGTTCTACCTGGACAGAATCTTTCAGATGTTGGCGCCATTGGACAATTGCTCAGTGCTATCACCCTTGGCTTGCAGGGTCTCATGAGATCCCTACTTATTCCTCATTTGTACCTGCTGGAAAAATATTCAGTTCAGTCTCAATAATATGCCAGACATGATATTCAGCCCTATCTATCCTATCTCATTCTAGAACAGTGGTTCTCAACCTGTGGGTCTCCAGATGTTTGTGGACTTCAGCTCCCAGAAGCCCTAGCCACTATGGTCAATGCTCAGGGCTTCTGGGAGCTGAAGTCCAAAAACATCTGGGGACCCACAGGTTGAGAACCACTGTTCTAGAAGGACTCCTAGAAGCCAGAAGGATTTTGAGCTGGTGTTTGAGGGTGAGTTTTGAAATCAGTAGTGGACTGAATGTGGGCCATCAAACTGAAGTATAATCCTGACAAAATAGTAGTCCTTTGATCAGCCAGACTACTGATCTGTGTTGGGTTAAGCCTGTTTGGAACAGGCTGAATGAGATATGCGATTTCTTTACTATATCAGTTTTATCCCCTAGATCACAGGTCACAGGTGGGAATCATGCAGCCTCCCAATTGTTGCTAGAATGCAACTTCCAGACTAAGACTCCATTAAGTGCAGGCAGAATGTTAAGCCTGGCCAGTATATATTCACTGGACTTTCCCTTTTGCTCACAAAACAACCATGGATACATTTTTATGACTATTCAGTGACTAGGAGGCAGGGGAACTCCTGGGCACTATCCAGCTGCAAATTTATGCAAAAAAAAAAAAGCCATTACATTCCCAGATTTCCAGTGCAGGAAAACAGAGCACTTCCTTTTTCCCCCACTGCAAAACTGCAATTATATGGTGCCTGGAAAGCCTTTGCTCCCTGGTCACGGATTGGCTAAAAGAGTGACCATTTGTGCTTCAAGCTGAGATTACACATGGGGTGAGATCATTGTACAAGAAAGTACTAGATAATTCCTTCCACAGTGGTCAAGAACATATATGCACAGGTATAACCAGAGGTTACATAAGTGTATGTCACTTACAGGAGTCAACACAAAGAATAGTATCTAGATGCCTGACCTGACTGTGAGGTAATACCAGTGAGTGGGCTGTCTCCTTTGTCCACTCCAGTTGTTATTAGTGTAGAAATAGAAGCGTCACTCTCCTTCTGGAAAGTCTGCCATCTATTGTGAGGACGTAGAGGTCTAGGATGCAGTAAGGTCCACACTTAACAGTCAGCTTCTATCTTGTGAGGTTATATTCAGACAGAACACTTTCTTTACTCTACAGAACAACAGAAATCTGCCACCTGAAATAAAAAGTTCTTTTGTTCTTTAGGAAGGTAAAGAATGTAAAGATTTTCCCCCACGGGAAATCTTGAAACCTTCCACACTTATTTGGCAGATTTCAACATTAAAAGAGTAACAAAGCTGCTCCTCGATGATAGCTAACATTGTCCTTCTTCATCTGGTAAAGGCAAATATTTGCAGTCGTTACCTGAACTCTTTCATTACTAAATAGGGATACAGCAACTCTGGCTTTCCAAAAGTGGCTGCATTGCAGCTTCTCTCTACCATCATGACCAAGTCAGGCATGATGGGAATTGTCTGGATGGCCATATATTTTCCACTTTCCACAAGTGATTAGAGACAAGAACAACCATCTATCTGAGCTGAGTTCATGTTTTCCAGGTACCTTAACACAGTAATCATTCACAAGTTATCCCGAGAGTCATTAGTAATCCTACAAAGAGAGAAACATTATCAGAATTTATATAACAAGCAGCTTCTAAAGCCACTAAAAATAAAAGTGGATCATTGTTCAGCCAATAGTTGTTTAACTTATGCAACTTACATACAGGGGGAGTTGATTTATTATTCTCCCCTGGGTCTCGAGAGCCATGGCAATTACTACTGTCTCTACCATTCTTTTCCATATTTCACATGGAAATTTGGAAGAAAAACAAAATATTGGTTGACAAGCTGGGTAGCTATGAGGGCAGGGGAGAGGAAAGAAAAATGAAAACATTGCCCCCAAACAAGGATTCTGTCCCCCCTATCCCATGAAATTTTCCTTCATTCCCCTAATTTATATAATTAGAATAATGTAAAATTTCAGTTGAGCATTTAGAAATACAGTTGAGGCACCCAAAAAGGGGGAGAAGAAATTTACCAAGGGATGGGAACACAGCGAATAGAGAGGTGCTATGAGTGAACAGTTTTCAACATCTAACTCTCTGCTGTTCCAGAGCAATAACAGCATTGCCTATCTGCAAGGCCACATTTGCCCTGGCCTGTGTCTAGAGCAGGGCAGTGATGAACAAATAGTGAAGGCTGAGGGTAAGTTCCTGCTGTCCCTCTGAAAAATACATAGAGACTGCCACAGCCCTGATAGAGTGACTTTGTCCTCCCACTGATGAAGAAAGACACACAAGGCAGTAGCACAGATCTGTAGTTGTGACAATCACCACTTTGTTTATGGTTTCATTTCCTGGTTCTGCTGTATCTTTTAAAGAACTTCAAATGTGTGGGTAGGACAACCACACATTTCCTTTTGGTGAAATCACTGAACCCAGTCCTTCAGGGTAGCTCATGGAATTGGCCCTGTCTATGGTTGTAGAAGATCCTTCTCTTGGAATTTGTTGAGGCAGGCTTTACTTCGCCATTCTCAATCTTAGCCACATTTTAAATCTTATAATAGCACTGTGGGGTGGGCTCAAAGAGAAGTCGTTTCCATAGCACTATGGAACATCAAAGTGCATCTTGGGCTTTGAATGATAAAGCAAAGCATCATTACCTGATCAAGAAAATCCAAGAGACGCCACCACCCTCTGCCATTTCATTTATATCTTATCATAGGGCTCTTTTCATCTCTACTCTTTACATTAGTTAAATACATAACATTAGTTACATTAGCTAAATTAGTTAATAAGAAATCTGTGTGACTTACAAACAAGAAGAGTGGAGGGACATTATATCAAGATAATTTTTGATACAGTTTCTTGTTTTTATAAATTGTGTTGAAACAAATGCTGGCAACCAAATCTGACACATGCATATTATATATGTGTGTGTATGTATGTGTGTCTGTATAATTTTTGAAGATTTGGTTAGTCCTAGACCAATCACCCTGAATCATACTATATTCTGTTTCTTGCTTTGGGGCCCAATTCATCCCTACTGAGGACAATAAGGATTTGGAGTTAATAAAAAAAAATAACATATTCATATCTTGTTTTTTAGAGATATACTATCACAAAGAGTCTGCAATAATTACTTCCTACACATGGACAAAGTAAACCACATTCCTGCCCATCTCTTCATCGTTAGGTTGACTGGTTAACACTACTGAATCAATAACAGGAACAAAGTTGTTGTAGTTCCTTGGCCTGCTAAAGTTAATTAAGGATAGGGCTGGTAAATAGAAAATAAAGATTACAATAGTGAGGTAGGGAATGCAGGATAAAAAAGAATAGGGCATAGCTCTCAAGAATTCTGTTTATGCACAGGCAACACAGCCCATATGGTGTGGACATAAACAGCATGCGCTTTCTGTACTAGCATTGTGCCATTTCTAACCTTTTTCTATTAGCTAATTCCTGCCTGCTGCCAAATGTGTCTCCTCTGCTTTTAGAACTGCAGACTTCTTACAAGTATGAAGAAGATTGTGTGTTTATATTTCCATACACTTCTGAAAGAGAAATCCAAAAAGATTCAGCTATCTTTTCCAATGAGAAGCACTAGTAAAAGGGCTTCTTATACTCACATCTCTTGAAATCATGTCACTTCTGCATATAATTACAGTTGACACATTAAGATTAAAAAAGAAAGAAAAGAAACCTTAGCAAGTAACCAGAAGTATGCTTTGAAGATCCACAGCTCAGCTATTTGGCAGCCTGCTGCTGTTCCCTAGACTTTTGTTGGTAATTCCATTTAATGGCTACTGAAAACTACAGGGCTGCAAGAAAATACTTTCAAGAGCAAATTACATGCTATCTGAGTCACACTGCTGACAAATGCCTATACCATGGTGAAATATCAAATGTTCTTAATGCAGCAGATGGCTTTTTAAAAATTCTGTCATACAAAATATCACTCTGCTTGTAGCCTATCTTTTAAAATGCATTTTAACACCCTATGCATATTGATGGTTTTCAAAAATGAATTTAATAGCTTTAAAATGTCAGAGAAGCTATTTCTTTCCTAGTGTGACTTTATAAACAAATGCATTCTTCTTAAAGTTTACATGGCATTTTTTTAAAAAAATAAAATAAAACTCTGCTCCCTGATAATGTTATTTTTAGTTTTATCAGTGCATGTGTTGCATTATACCACTGTTTCAGGATCACAGATATCACTTCTCCAAGGACAGTTTAAACAAGAATTCCGTTTTTATATCCACAAAGATAGTAACTGTAGGTGCAAGTTAATTTAGTACATATAAAGATACTTTCTAAGGTAATGATACTTTCTATAAAATTCAAAGGCAAACTACCTAACCCAACTCAAGCAACTTACAAGGAATATAACTTACTCTCAATAAGACTTTGTGATGTAATTCTTTAAGATCCTCTTGCAATTGTTTTAAAACTGTTTTTGACAATTATTTCTATAAAAAAATTCTTTAGAACTGCCTACACAAAATGAATATATAAATTTATACAGCTACAATGGGATTTTTTACAGTTATATAGGATTGTGCAAGTAGTTAAATAATGGTACAATGGGGAAAAATCAATTCTGTGTAAAAACCAAACTTTAGATGTTGATCGAGTAACTGGTTTGATCAGCATGGATCAGATCTGTCATTCTACAGTACTTTTCTTTTCAAAACCTAACTGCAAAGATTGGAATTGTACTGTTGACACGGTAACAACAAAATAAATCCCCAGCAACAATGGGGATTGCTTATTTACAGCGTATCTGTGAAACCATACAGCTGAAATGTATGTTGGCTGGAACTCGTGAGTCATCAGTTTTGTATTTTTAGCACTTAAAAAACAAACAAACAGGAAAGTTATGGTGAAACTAGCTGGGTTGTGATAAAATGAATGCATGATACACTGTTGCAGCAGCTAAGAGATAAACATCATATCTAATCTTGCAAAGTAAGTACCAACAGAGTTGTGGCTTTCTATCTCCTGCACTGTGCTTTCATTAATCATCAGTTTAAAAATTCCTGTACAAGACCACCACATACTTTCCAAGATTTCACTGACAAAAACCAGGTCAGACAAATCAGAGTGCAGTCGAGATGTGAGATGGCAAAAGTATGAGGACAAGCTAGGAGAGGCTGCAGGAGTTTGTATTTGCCTGAGTCTACAGGAAAGGATGAAATTCTGCCCCTCCTCTCCCCTCCCACCTGGTGAGTTAATTCAGTGAGAACTATTTTTGCAGCAATCAGTGTAAGCCAGGAACAAAGCGGGAAAATGGGAGAGGGTAGGTCGGAGAAGCTGTGATATTTTAAAAGCAGCTGAAAAAGTGAGACAACATAGGATTAATTTGGACTGTCCTTGTCAAATTAGGACAAAGGATATGCCACCATAGCTTTCCCATGCTTATTACTACAAAGGATAACAATGCAAATTACAGCACTGCTGTTCTTTCCATGGGGCAAAATGTGTTTAGTTGCATGTTTCAAAGTATTAAAGCTGAAAAGTAGCCATCAGCTAACATCAAGACAGATCTGGTTGGTTAGGCCTGAACTAACTTCCAGAAGTATCTGCCTCTGGAAGATATAATGTTTGGTTCCTCCCACACATGGTCACTGCTTCATTCTAATCAGCAGCGACAATCAAAGGCACAACTGTTTCTATTTTTTAACAACATGCTAATTGCATTTTTATTGGTCTATGCAACCATGTGAATGAGCTCTGAACCAGTCTTGCTGATTAGCACTTCAGGATAGCATAGGAAGCAGGAAAGCTAGGTCTGAGTCCAGCTTTTATATTATTTCCTCATGCCCATTTTAAACATATTTTTCTTACCACTAACAAAAGAGTACAGGAGGCACAAGATAACTAAACAAAAATGAATTTATTATCCAATAATTTATACTATTCCAAATCTGACAAACAGAGACACCTAAGAATGGAGACAAAACAATTTTGAGGCATATTAAATCATTTCCTTTTTCTTTAATTTGAAACAGCACATTTTGTAGACTCTCCCAAATGCTGCATTTACAGTTTGCTGTTTGCACTTGAGAACTTATGCATACTTGTGTGTGTTTAAGTCTCACTGATACCAATGAAAGGAACATATACAAAAATGTTCACTGTATTATTGGCCGCTGAGAAGAATGGAGTTTCCACATTGCTAGAGCAATTTACTGTCAGCCCTCTACATTTGTGGGTTTAACTTTCACAGATTTGATTATTTGTGAATTTCTCCAACTCCTGCCTCCCCTCCACTTCAAACACCTCTTTTCCAGGGGAAGCTTCCCTCTCAGCAGCTCTGATCAGCCACACAGCCCTTTAAAAACCCACTTCTGGACCGCTTCCTCCAGCCATTGCCTGGCCAGATAAAGATAGATTGCAGACCAACTTCTCAGCACCACAAACACTCTTCCAATGCCTCCCCCAACACCCAAGGAAGGAGATGGGTGAGAGAGGAAGTATAGGCCCACCATGTTAACTCACTACCTTTCCATCTCCTTTCTCTGGCCCGGTTTGAACCTGGATGCCCACTCTCCCCACCATGCTTCAATCCCCTTCCCACAGACACACAAACATTTTGATATTTGCAATTTTTCCACTTTTGTGTGGGTCCTGTGCCCCAACACTAGTGAATGTGGAGGGCCAATTGTACTTCCATGAAAGTAAAACATTTTGGACATTGTAATTATAGTTTTGCATTAATTCCAGTATCTCCAGAACAGACATACTAGAGAGATGGCAAATGACATTGTAATAACAATCTAGATGATAATTCAGTCCTTAAATTTATTGGCTTTCTTTTATCATAACACTGAGGATATTTTAAAATTATCTTGACCAGGATGGCAAAATGCAGCCTTCCAGATGCTGTTGGGCTACAACTCCCATTATTCCTTACCACTGGTTATGCTAGCTAGGACTGATGATAGTTGTACATCAGCAACATCTGCAGGTAGTGCTTTGCTCACCTCAATCTAATTTCATTAACATTGTAAAGAGGATTTTTTTTTTTTTAATACAGACAACCTTGTCTCTGGGCTCACAATCAAACACTAGTGCTGATTCAAATGGCAGAATTCTGAGCATGTATGTCGTGACCTAGTAAAGCCAAACACTTGAACAGTAAAGTTTAGGTTTATTTAAAAGGTACTGCACATACATCATTGAACTGAAGTCAGTGTTCAATTGTGTTGGTCCAGAAGGAATTCCCTGCCCCGCTCCATGCAGCAGCACAGCAGCCTCCTGCAATAGCAATTACATTTCTATAGCACTTATCAGTGCTAAGCACTCCCTAAGTGGTTTACAATGTATTAGCTATTTGCCCCCAACAAGCTGGGTACTCATCTTACCGACCTGCAGAAGGATGGAAGGCTGAGTCAGCCTGGAGCCCTGCAGGATCAAACTCACAATATTGTGGATGCAGTTCTGCTATTGAACCCCTGCGCCACCAGGGCACCAGGGCTCTGGTAAGCAGAAAGTAATTGGAGCAGTCTATTGTGTTGAAGAGAGGGATGATATAATCCTGTGAGTGGAGCTCTGTGTGAATCTTTGTGTGCTCTGAGTGGAGTTCTGTGTGGCATTTTTTTTTAAAAAAATGGAAGGACTGCTACAGAGAGGAGGAATATGGAAATCTGCATCCATTAGCACACTTATTCACATCTATGTTTGGAGCCACTCCACTCTTTGATCCAACCATGAGTCAACTGTTTTTTTCTAAACCCATACAGGTTCTACTTTTAAAAACACCTAGCCACCCACAAACACATGGACAAGATAAACTGAAACAAGTAGTTACCCATAATACTTTCCTGATATTTAGGTTGCCAATCCAAGATTACACACTGAAAGACAAGCTTTGAACTATTCTTCATAATGATTTCTTGCTCTTTTTCCAGGGACCTCAGAGCAGTTACCTCAGCAACAAAATTGTCAAGCAAATAATGCCATAAGGTCATTTGTATTTTAATTTCTTATTTGAATATTTGACTGTAGGTGATCTCAAACTTCTGGAAAAGCAGACTATGAAAAGTTCAAACATGGAGAGGTGATTTGCCCAAGACCACACAGCGAGTTTGATGCCTGTGTGAAGATTTCAATCTGGGTTTCCAGTACTGAACCATATTTTATAGCCACTCTTCACAATGCTATCATGAAGAGCCAATATGTTCTGAAATGAGACACTCATACTGAGTTTTTCCCGGGGATGGATATTCTGAAAGGGACAATTTGTTAAAGGATCTGACAGCTCCATTCTCACAATGGTTGACATTAGCATATAGCTTTAAATAAGACACTACTTAGAGCCAACGTATACTCAGTTGGTGCCATTATAGTATTTCCTAACTCTTTATCACAACCAGGCAACTATTTACTGTCAGTAAAGGTTGGACCAAACCTAGAGAAAATACTTTGTGATGTGGGTTGTTAAGTGTACCTGTGGAGAGCCATGTGACTTCAGCTGAGTCATGCTGAGTCATGCTGATGAGCAACCAGGGGAGAAGGTTGCATCAGGTATGGGGAGAATGCAAAGGTTGGCAGGATTGCATCAGCTAGTGTGAGTATAAATGTAGCTGAGAGCTAGCCAACAAGTTGCACACGGTGCCTGATGTGTCTGCTGGAGGCTCTGTCAGAAAGTGCAAGCAGAGGGATGCTGGAATGCCTTCTGGAGATTCTTGTAAATATGTACACATTGTAACTCAAGAATAAATTACCTCCTTGATGGAAGTGGTGTGGGTGAGTTTTTGCTGGCTACAGTGCATTGCTGCCAAGATATTCTCTGCTGCTGGGCACGCTTTCAAAGCTGTGGGAGCAATCTCTGCTATATTTTGGGTGTGACATTTACCACCATATTTGGCCCAAATCACATACTACCTGACATGGTGATAGCATCTTAACATATGGGCACCTGATCACAGCTCTGCTTGACATGGTGAAGCAGTTACTCAAAGGCTGTGGCACTTTAGCTGTTTTATTGCAAATAACAGAACCACAGAGAGGTTTCCTCTGTGCTTTCATGTGAATTTCTAGTGTTTTTCAACTTGGTTTCCAAGCCAGAGATTCAGAATGAACTTGGACCGCAGGGGTAGGGAATGTCAGCTGAAATCCTAGAGGTGAACTCAGGGGAAATTGGTAAGTGCTCTCTTTTTAATTTACATCTTGAAAAGAAATTGCCCCAGCCATATTAAAGGTAAATTCAGGGACAACAGCATTAAGAGATTTAGCGCACAACTGGAAGCAGTTTTCCAAAGATACTTTACAGGTGGAAGGTTTGAATGAAACAAGTCATTATAGTGCGTGATGTGATGCGTAAAAAAAATGTGGGTGCCATTATCAGTTAACATGGCTTTGTTATAGGTTGTTTCAGATGAATTAGAAAATTTATTTTTACATTGTAGTTTCTTGAGTTTTGGTAAATCATGTAAGAATTTGAATCTCCATTATTATCTTTATGTGCTAGCATAAGCTATCAGGCATGCTACTCATGCCAAGTTTTTTAAGAGAACATCTCTTTTATCCATTGAAAAGTTCAAGCTCAGTTTTTGTTGGTCTCAGGCTACGATTGTTCAGGTGTTAGAGTTAGGATATCGTTGTTCGACTATTATCAATTCTTCCAGTGATGGAGAAGGGGCTGATTTCCTACAAATGCATGTAGTTTGATTTGATTACATTATAAAAGGCATAGATCAGGAACAATGTGTTAATATTAGTTATGTTAATTTACATTTTATTATTTACATTTACATTATTTACATTTTAGGTATGAGTGAAGTAAGCCAGAGTGCCTTTGCTCCCAATGAAACTTAGTGCAATTTGGAGGACTTATTGCAGAAAAAAGAAATGGGGAGGGCTAGTGTTTTCATCTGCTATGTTTTTCCAACTGTCCTACTTTGACAGGAACAGCCTCAGTTAATCCTTTAGTGTCCCACTTTCTCATCTGCTTTTAAAATGTCCCACTTTCTCTCTCTCCCTCCTACTTTCTCCCTTTGTCCTCAGCTTATTCCAATTGCTGCAAACTAAGTTTAAAGTGCAAAATGTAGTTTGCTGTTAACTCAGCAAGAGGGAAAAGAGACGATGGGGTGGAGTTTTTCCCCTCCTAGTAAGATTATTTGTTTTTGTTTTTTTCAGGTTTTCCTAAACTCAGTTCAAAAATTTCACGTTTTTCTGTTTAAAATAGTTTTGTGCATTTTTCTCAATAACTTTTTTTCCCTCTTATTGCCTGGACACATTCTTTTGATTGCACTCTCAAACTGCTCAGCCACATACCTCATTGCCTTATAAAAGAAGCATATGAAATTATTTAAGAGGACATGACACATAAATGCACAATGAATACTGAAGTGGTGACACTCTGTTGCAAATCAAGTCAGAAAGCTGGACTGGACAGATCCAGGTTTAAATGTGTGCTTAGCTATAAACTCCACTGAGACACTCAGCAAATCTCAGCCTAGCTTCTCTCTTAAGACTGTTGAAAGGAAGGGAGCCATGCACATCAACTTGAACACCCTGGAAAGTGGGGATAAGCTGATAACCACAACAAATCAATAAATAGCTAAAGAAGTTAGAAAGGCAGCATTCTGAATCACATGAGGCAGCTACATGATTACAGCTAGACCCACTACATATCAGAAAAAAGAGGAATGTGAGGGGGGGGCAGAGCTAGCAAATATAGCCATGTTCTAGCATCTCATGTGATTTGCACTGTGTGTGTTTAAATTGTAAGCAACATAGACATTATAAAGACAAGAGTTACATCAGTGGGCTAAATCCAATGATGTACAATGGCCCCTTGACATTTGCAAGGGTTAGGGGTACAGAATATAACTCCCCCCCCCATGACCAAGGGACTGCTCTCCCTCCCATTCCTTCCAGGCTTACCTCCCGTTCACTCATGTTTCTCCTACTGCGCTGCCTTCCAACCACTCAGGCAACAGGTAAGTGAATGGGAGGGGGCAGGCATGCACCCAGAGAAGGCCCGTGTGCACTTCCCTCCCGTTCACTTGTGTTTTGCCCGGGAGCACTGCCTTCCAGGTGCAGAGGGGGCAGCAACACAATCGAAGGCACACGCATGGTGCTGCCCCCTGCCATTTGCTTGCCTTTTGCTCAGATCTGTGGAAGGAAGACACACATGCCTGGACAAAAGACAGGGAATGGGAGGGGAAGAATGGGGAAAGCAAGTGGGCGCCTCACAAATAATCAAGTTCAAGAAAGGTCTGTAGTGTTTCATTCAGTTAGTATCAGTGGAATTGGGACTTTTTGCCCCTTCCCTCTTGCAACAGTTCTGTATGGATCCAAAACTCAGTTCTAGAGGGCTTCCCCAACCAAACTTCCCAGTCCTCTGAACTAGGTTTCTTGGAGGCACTGGTGGAGGACTGCAAGAGCGAGGGGAGATTGTGAATTCTGAAAGAAGCAAAGGGATCTAGCAGAAGTGCACCCTTAGTTTCTGGTCAGTGCATATTTTATTTAAAGAATTAGAAAACTGGGGCGTAGCAGCAAATTTTTGAGACCAGTAATTCATCATCCTAATATCTAAGAAAAGGTTCAGAATTGATTTTACTTAAGCTAGGAGTACAGTTCTGTGAATCTTTGATTGCTCTGCAACTAACATGTTTTCTGTTTAAAATACATTAACACATTTTCAATTTAAAACACACTAACACGTTTTCTGATGTGAGCTTTATTTCATTTTATTATTTTATTTATAGTCTGCCTTTCTCTCAATATGGCACCTAGGCAGCTCACAATTTAAGTCTAAAATGAAATAGCTTAAAAAATCATAATACTAAAAGCATATAAAAACAAAACAAATAACTATACCACTGAAAACAACACTAATTTAAAACAGTTTAAATGCATTTAAAAAATAACAATGTGAATAAAAAGTGTAACATCCTTCTTTAAAGGATCCTTCTGCAAAAATGAGTTAATAGCTAATGCATGCCTAAATAAAACATCTTTCCCTGTCAATTGAAATAGAAGAATCCAGCCTTCCATGGAGCAGCCAACAGGAAAGCTCTCTAACATGTCCTCACTAAACATGCCTGAAAAGATGTTGTGTAGATTAAACAATTATAAGACGTTTTTCCTTTTTATTATCTCTCTCTTTGGGCCACTTCCTACACAATCTGAGTGCACAGATTATCTATCTAGTAAGATATGACAGTAGAACTTGGGCTGGTATCTCCTCATCCATTTCCTATATAACTTGTAATGGAGTTTATAGATGCAGACTGCAGTTCTCATTTCAGGTTGTAGTCCGTGCAAACAAAAGACTAACTTTTGTACCCCAATGTGTGGGTAACCTACATGAACCAACCTGAAATATCATTGTGTGTGTGTGTGTGTGTGTGTGTGTGTGTGTGTACGCTTGCCTTCAAGTCACCTGTTAACTTACATTACTCAGCATGCAGTCTTTTCTGGATCTCATCATGGTGGTAAGAGCTGTGTAATATAAATAAATTAAGGAGGTGAAGCATCTCCTATCATTCTTTTGCTCCATTGGGAAAGACATCAAGCAGTGGAAAGAAACAAATGGAAGTAGAGACCTGAGCTGGTTGGAGAACAAAGTGAGCATCAGTTAAGTAGATAATGTACCTCACAAGGAAGCAATATTATTTTGATGGTTATATGTCTATTACAAAAGGAATATAATCAAGGTACAGATCACTTGGTGTTTGTCATCACAGTGCATCAAGAAGATGCCTTTTAGCCGACTTTCCCAACCTGGCGCCCGCTAGAAGTTGCAATTTACAACTCCCATCAGCCTAAGCTAATGTGGCCAGTGTTGAGAGAACTGAAATCCATCTCGAAAGCACCAGGTTCTTAGAGACTAAAGAAGAAACAGTGGGCTTGTTTATTATGGTTTATCAAAGCTCCTTGAATGGTCCTAAGTATGGAAGCTCCCTGATTTCATGGCATGGTATTCAGAACTCCATAGAGTTAAAAAAATGTAGCTAAGATTTGCAACAGATTATACAGATTACTGCTGAAAGATCGATATTTGTGTCATGCCCAAATCTCATACCATTGGCAATTACTCTGGAAGATATGAGACAGCCTCCTTATTTTAAATTCTGTGTGTAGGATGACTGAGTCATTAGAAAAAGCTTGTTTAGCATGTATTGTCACCAGAAAATTGAGCCTTCAAAAATCAAACAGAATCCCACTTCACCTGAGGGAAAATGGGAGAATCTATTATGGTCAATTAGTGCCTTTGACTCATTTCAAGCATGTAAGCCATTCTGTATTATACAACCTTTATAATTAATATTCATTCAAGAGTCAACAGTTGTGTTCCCTTTTTCACAAACTGTGAGAGCAAGAAATATTAGAGACTGGTTGCTTTTTTGTTGGTCCTGAAGTACAAAGAAAATGTTCTAGACCAAATTGATAGATTTAGTTATATGTGGCAAGTAGCAATAACTCATTTTAATGACCCACAGTGATCTCTCCCTCCTCAAGCCCAGGACTATAATTCTATGTACAATTGAGAATACATTGCATTAAATTCAGTGTTTAAGAGTAAGCATATGTTGCATTAAACTGGAAGTCTCCCATTGTGCTACATGCAAATGCATACTTTTCCATCTTATCTATTTGTGATATAACCAGCTCCTAGGCACACTAAATAAAACTTTTCATACACCCTATGTCCTTGCTCACCATCCCTTTGCTACCTCTTTCACTGTCCGATTTGTTTTATCTAAAGCAGCTTTGTATTCTGAAATTTGAATCTCTTATAATCAACTTTGCTAGAAATATCCCTTTGAGCTGTCATACCAGCTGTGAAGGGTGCTATTTCCATCACCCACAAAATAGTCCCTTTCTGCACAACAGACTGATCTCATTTTGTTCTAAATACAGGACTATTTCAAAGACTGGTAATGTGGTGAACTGAGAAAAGGTTTTTAATTCTAATCCTTTTTTCCCATATTCTTTGCTCAACGTAAGTTTTAAAGGAAGAAAGGAAAGAAGTGATGATGTTCCATTCCTCCAACGTGGAGCCCTTAGCAGCTGCTGTGAGGGGGCGTTTATACTGCTGAAAGAGCATCCCCATCACATCATAGAGTTGAAAAGTCGTTTTGAGTTTATCCAGTCCAGCCTGCATTTCATGCAAAATCTGCTATGCAGTATGCAGCTAAAGCATCTCTCATTCACAGGATCACCATAAATCCAAGCTGACTAGATGACAGTTGGCAACAATCATGTCACTTCTCAGTCTTTTTCAAGCTAGGCATGCCCATCTCCCTATAAGGCTTGCCTTTCAGATCTTTGATCACCTTGTTCACTCTTCTCTCTTCTGCCACAGTCCTCCTAGGAGTGGAACTCAAGTCAGCTCACAACATAAAACAAATACAGATTAAAACACATTATAATATTATAACTTATAATAATATTAAAGGTACAATTGAAGCAGTTCCAGTATTAAAATAATACTTATTTAAATCAATTTAAAATACATTAATGCCACCATCACAACATCATCATCATCATAGGCCCTTTCTGCACTGGGTTATTAAAACAGAGCAGAGTGACCTCCAATGGAGGTCTTCTGCACTGTAGAGTGGACTGGGGCGGACTGCTTTTTGTAGTTCTGCACCTCAGTCTGGTTCAAAGCGACCGGAACTGGTTGCACAGCGTGCTTTTTAAAAACCTCTTTTTAGAGGTTTTTAAAAAAGCACGGCGCGCGCAACTCCGTGTCACTCTGTCCCCGCGTTCCGGTGCAGATTTGCAGGCGCTCACAAGTGCGTGCCTGCAGATCTGCTGGGGGCGGGCTTTAGGCTGGCAAGCTTCTCCGGTTGGTGGAGAGCCTCCACCAACCGGAAGTCGCCATTTTGGACACCGGAGCAGTGCAGACTGACGAGTTCACACCGCTCCTCGTCCCGACGGACTCACCCGGACTCTGAAGTCCAGTGAGTAGCGTTTTTTCGTGGTTCCTTTCCCACGGAAAGGGCCTTAGTAACAACTTGTTACCAAGAAAATCTATTCCAAAGTGCTTTACTGCTAGAATGTTTATTGTAATGCTTAGCCAGTATCTTTTTCCCTAGTCTTAGCTAGAAAGAACACATCTACACCATCTTCAGTGTCCAGATCGCAGTTTAATGCAGTATCTTCAGTTAAGCAAACTTTCTCTTCCAGGCTAAACATACCCAGCTCTTTCAGCTGGTCATCACAGGAATCAGTTTGCAGATCACTCATCATCCTTGTCTCTTCTCTGAATCCACTTCAGTTGGTCAATATTCAGTTTATTAAAATATGATGCTCAGAACTGGGGCCTGTACTTCACATGTAGCAGAGCAGTACAGAATAAAGCAGAACTACTTTTTGTGATTTGGAGGTTAGGCTTCTATTAACACAGGTGAGGACTGTGCTAGCTTGTTGGATCATGCACAGTTAGTGTTTAAACATAACATATAGAACCTGTTCTTCCACCACATCTTCCTCTATTCTGTCATAAACCACTTCCTTGTACTTAAAGGCAAGAATTCAGATTTATATCTGTTAATGTTTTTTTTTCTTTTGCTCTGGCTTAGATTTCCAAGCTGTCAAAATTGCCTTGTTTCTTGATTCTCATCTATATACAGCCCAGGAGAAAATCAAGGAAACACTGGTCACAGATCTCCTGTAACATGTCTAGTTTGCTCCGACTGACCAGAAGAAGCTACCACTGCTTAGAGGTCAGGACTTCTGGGTTAAAAGACAAAGCGCAAAAACAGGCCTAAGACTCTAACCCACAAACAAAGCTCAATTAACTATGTGCTTCTTGTTTTACTTGACATGAGATGCTCTGCAGACTATATGTGGGAAAAGAGCATATATGTGTCAAAGCAAATTAGGAGAGCAGGTTATCATTTTGGGAAAGATGTAGAGCTCAGTCTGGTGGGTAAGAAAAGGCAAATGCAGACGCATTGTATGTACACGTCTTTACTCTTTCTAAGATAGTTATGCTATTATGCCTCAGTTAACTCTTGTCTAAGTGGGTTTCCACAGAAGACATTTTCATTTTCCAAGCCACATGTATATTATGCTGATTGTTCCACATATCTGCAAGACAGAAATAGCCAATGTCCATTAATAGAATGATGTTCCCTTTGACTCCTCCATATGGACTTTCCCAGGAAAATTTTCTCAAACTTCCAAATAAATTTTAAAAAGACATTCTCATATAAATACATCATGTGTGGATTTTTAAAATATTGCTTTCCATTTGAAAAGAGATAACTGAAAAGATGCAGTAAGACATTTGGTGGCATGCACATGTTATGGATTTACATTCAGTTAAGAAAACGGATGGACTATCTGTTATCCAATTTTGGATAATAAATTGCTGGAGATGCTTATTCTGAAACTATTTGTCCTGGGCAGAACTCTCATTGACTGCCAGGGCATCAGGCATAAAGAGTTTGAGGAACGTACTGAAAATGTTTTTCATGCAGTTTCATTTTCATTTGAATTATTTCATGCCAACATATGAAAAGAACTGTGCTACCCTTGAAAGAGTACTGTAGTCTCACTTGCGTGAAAGTTCTCCTTATTTTGTCTCTTAAATCTTTACCAAGAAGCACAGATCCTACTATCTGTGAGCATCATACAAAGTATATAGATTTTGTAGGTAATTATTACTGAGGTTGTAAAAGTCAAATATGTTGATAGACATCAGTACTTTTAAGGAAACATTACTGTGACATGACTCTAATTGTTTCCTGCTAATTTTTTCACTTAAAATGTATGCATGTGACTATGATCACTGAACATATGGAGGTTAATTTGAGTGTGGGAGTTGAAGTTTTTATCTCAATCTTACATCTCTATAAAATTAACAAATAAAGTTTATGACTTACTCATACAGGCCTTTTGGCTCAACAGCTTTCTCGCATTATCCAAATGAAAATAACATGAAGGCAAAAATGGGGGGTGGAATCTATTATCTATTGCTACATTTGTTTGCGGTGCAGCTTCTCTTTCTGTAGCACAGATTTAGACATCAAGCTTTTTCTATCTAAGGCCTTTTCCGCATAGGGTTTTTAAAAAGGTGCAGAGCACCTGGGAGCAGACTGGGTCCAGACTACTTTGTGTAGTTCCGGACCTCAGCCCGCTCCGGAAGGACCCACAGTGGTCGTTCAGCGTGCTTTTGAAAGACCGCTTAAAACAGGTGTTTCAAAAGCACAGAGCGCACCACTCCGTGGCCGTGCTCCGCTGCAGATTTGCAGCCTTGCACCAGTGCGAGCCTGCAGATCTGCTGGGGATGGGCGTTAGGCTGGCAAGCTTCACCGGTTGGTGGAGAGTCTCCATCAACTGGAAGCCGCCATTTTCGTCCCTGGAGCAGTGTGTAGCGCAGTCACACACTGCTCCAGACCAGCCTGGACCTGCGCATGGAGCACACAGGTCTGGTGAGTACTAGCACGGGGCGATTCCCTCGCCCTGTGCGGAAAAGGCCTAAGTAGCACTGATCTTCCCCAAGGAGCTGGAATCAAATCTGAAGCGATTTAACACTTGAGCTGCCTCCCTTTTTCCTTCTTTCTTGTAACAGGTGCCTGATATGAAGAAGCTCAGTAACAAAGTTCATTAAAATGAAGTTCACCAGTAACTCTTGTTCTTCTTCACGACTGCAGAAGTCACAGTTCCTCAGCTAAAGCTATCATTTTCAGCTATCAGCCATGTAATGGTGCTGGCTGCTAGTGGTTTGCTTTTTAAGCATGCAAGGAAGTCTACTGCTTAGTTTAATTTTACACATGACACAATCAGAAAGGGGACTGCTGGCATAACAGTATTGTAGATCTCCTAAACCTATTACTGTGGATTGCCTCTGGATCCACTGGTACATGATGAACACCATTTCCATGCGATGATGCTCTCCTGGGTCATCCTGTTGCAATCCTGGCAGCACCTTGGCTGGGAAGGGAGCACGACAAGAATGCTTTCCTCCACACGTTGGCATCTGCCTTCCTCAGAGCAGCTGGGCTCTTTCTCATGCTGCACTGGAGAAGGAAGCACCTCCAGCGTGCTTCCTACCTTTCCTCATGCCACGTAAGTAAAGGAGCATCACACAATCATGAGTGTTTAATGGATTTAATCCATTAAGTGAATATCCCACAATTGTGATGCATGGGGACAGGATGGTGTCAGGAATCTCTCCCTGCCGAGCCTCAGCCAGCAAGGGAGGAGGGAGATCAGGAATACTTTCAGAGAGAGTCCGAATATACCAAATACTAGGAAAACACAAGCCAAGCCAGGTCAAGGTCCAGTCCAAAGGTTCAAGAGGCAGAGATCCATCGAGAGGGTTTCAGGGAGCAGGAGACATGAAGGTCATGAGGGCTTGCTAGTAATTTGCAGCAAGCAAAGAGCAGCCACACCAGCAGACTTAAATAGCCACTGTGAGCAGGTGCTGCTTGTTATTGTTTCCTCAACCTAGTCCATGCAGCCTCCCTCTGAGCAGCTTCTTTCAGCCTGCTTCTTGATTGAGGGCTGATGGGCACAGGTGGCTGCCACTCCTCTGCATCACTGCTGGTTCCCTCTCCTTCATAAACGGGCTGGGGCAGCTCTGTCTCTGTTTGACCTTCCAATGCAGGGGATGTTTGCAGGCTGACTTGCTCACTCACTGGCCCAGTCCTTGGCACAGTCAGTTGCTCCTCACTGGCTCGGCCCCATGCACAATCAGTTGCTCCTCAATCACAGCAGCAGCATCTATCACAGATGGCAGCAGGACCATGATGATGTCATGCTAAAGCACAACCTGTGGACCTCTTCCACCCTGTCTCCGTATCGGGACTGGGCACCATGCAGAAACAGCTGAAGACAATGCAGCCTGCATAGCAACCATTAGTCCCTGATTCACCATACACAATATTTCATCATGGAAGCCAATGGCCACAGAGTTCCTGATATAACAGCAACATCTAAGGTGACAGGAATATTAGCTGAAACCTTTGCAGCTTCTGATAAGCATTTTTGAAAATTCACAAGGAGTTCCACCAATTTGGATTGCAAAATCTTTTTCTAACTCATGATTTGGACCTCATAGAATTGAGTCTGCATTCCTATACCTAAACAATCCTAACTTGACAATTGCCTTTTACAAATGCAGCTTCCGTATATTTTGTCTTTTCCTAATTCATAATAGTATGTAGCTGTTCCTCCTTAAGGATTTTATTCCCATAGAAACACCTACTATTACTTTCTTTTGCTTGTAGCAGTGTCTTCTCTTCAGAGCATGTGTGGGAATTATGCCGTTCTCCTGACACTGTTGGACTGCAAGCCCCATCCAGCCTAGCCGATATAGCCAATGGTGAGGAATGCTGGCAACTGCAATCCAGCAACACCCAGAGGGCTACTTTCCCCTCCCTTAGATATACTCCAAATATATACTACACAGGAGAAGGAATTTATTATAAACAGAATTGCTGGGATCTGATTGAACAGATATTATTGATATACTTCTCTTTAAAAGAAAAATAAAAAATGTTTTCATACCAACATTTACCATCCAGTTCCTTACATTTAGTTTGGGCATCTCTCTACCTCTGATCACTTCTCCTCAGTCTCCTATTCGGATCTCCCACCCGAAGGACCTCGCTCATTCCTATTTGTATTCCTGTTAGCTTTTCATTTGTCCCATTCTTGTCTCCATGCCTTTGCATATTACAGTATTCCTTACACTCAGAACAAGACAGTTGGTTAGAGATGTTTTTGTTGAGCCTGGGAGCTAAAATGTTTGCCCACTGTACATAGTCAAGATGGCACATGATGGTGAAACCAAGTTCTTTGTAGTATGTTCTCCCTCTTTGTTGTAACATTTAGGAGCACGTCCCATACAAAGGGAGGCATCATGTATAACTTTTCCTCCATTGTTACCATGATCAGCCAACAGCATAAACCACAACCCCCTAAAAACACATCCCAATATTATCACTGTCTAGTGGGAAAATCTTAGAAAAATTCTGTATTTCATCAAAAATGCCTAAAAGCAAGGGAACATTAAAACTATTGCCATTGTTTACAGACAATACAACTAGCTTACCAAGTGTAATCCCACCTGCATGTATGCCATGGAAAGTTTCTTGTTGTTGTGTGTCCTCAAGTTATCATTTGGTAAACAGATGCCTATACTTGCTGGCATTCAGCTAGCTTTAATAATAAAGTCCTCATCTTGATTGTTACTCTCCACCATGTCATTCTCTCTTACCCCACTTTCTCCCTCTGATTTCCCTCCACCACTGCCCTTTTCCTTCACCAAATATCAAATATCAATTGCAAATCCAATGGTCACATTTTATGTTCCTCACAGTCTTTAATATATTGTTCCTAAACATTTCATATGAATAGTAACACAATAGGCTTATCATATCTTCCAAGAGAAAATCTGGACTTTGCCACTTATTTCCTCTCCCCTCCACCCCAAATCTGCACACTAGCTTATTTGAATGTATGAAAAAGTGATATTGTCTATTGATATACACTAAGGATAAGATAATGGCCGTAAGACAACAGACAGAACCAGACAAATGGCATCCATGCTCAAATCCCAGAATAAGGACACAGAAATTCACACCAGACAGAATAATCAGAGCAGCCTGTCTCCCATGGTTACAAACACAAAATGAGCCTATGATATTTCAAAATTGAAATGCCAACAGGGTAAACACTTTATGCTACCACCCTATGTATGTTCATTCAGACACAACTCACACTATGTTCAATGGAACTTATTCCAGATAAATGTCCATAGGATTGCAATTTTTTTTTCTTTTAAAGGATATTTAGAACTGTATTCTTGTGTTATCAGCTTCTTCCCTTCTCAACATTGATTAGGTATGCCACTGCTGATCATGAGTGGAAACTCTTGAATAATAAGTCTCTGAAAAGCTGTGGAAATGTTCAAAGCTATCTCTTTAAGAAAATGCTACTTGCTTATTTGTGTATTAGTCCAATAAACTGCATACTGAAAGCTCTGGATCTGGGAATTATAGCTCACTTCTGGTACTAGGGAGGTACCTGTCTGGTAGCTAGAGCAGCTCTAAGAAACCCCAACTAAGCTTTCATGCCTTAGAACTATCCCAACATTAACATATGCTTTTGAAGGCAGAAAATATTTCAAGGAAAGTAACAGAATTGTCAGGAACATGCAAGGCCAAAGAAGGATGCAAACAAACATACTGTGTGAGAAACCTTTGTACTGCTCCTCATAGGAACCATTCTTTCCCACATATTCCATGAAACATATATAAGAGGAATAGTGTGTATTCAAGACACGGAACAAGAGGAATCCTACCAAAGTCAAAGTATGGAAAGAATCTTGACATCACTGAGTTGAAGGCATAAATTTGTCTGCTTCTCCAGGCAGGAGTGTGTCATAAAGAACACAAAGCTTTGGAGGAAAGTGTGTCATCCATTCTCAAGATACTACTATTTCAGAGCAAAAGTGAACCCAGGATTTTGTGCACCTACAAGGTATTTGAAGTTTGACAACTAAGAAACAATAGCAATGACTCATGGATAAACTAGCTGCTCTTCAGGACCGCCACACAATATTTGTTGAGTAGCTCTGAACGTGGCACACACACATCACTCTGATCATTGATGGACAGCTATGTATGATATCTCATCCAGGAAAATATGGCATTAAAATTTTGTGCTGCTGTAATGCTAAGACATTATATTTTCTGAGAAGAAAAATTCATCTGGGCCAGGAGAATAGTAGGAGAATAGTAGTTGAACCATATATGCAAACTAGATGAAATGTGGTAGAGGACTTTTTTTTACCAATTTGTAACTGGCAGAAGTTCTGCTAGTCAAAGAGCTAATGTGTATTGACCCCAACCAGACCACACCTATTATTACAAGTCAAGGAAGAGATTAAAATACCAGCAAATGGTGCACCACATGTAAAGAATCTGCTTGCACAAACCACCACAGCATCCAAGTTAACATGCTCTGGTTGTCTGTAAAGCAGAAGCATAAAAAGTGCTGCTATAAACAAAGAGATGCTTCAGCTAAAAGGACATTTCCCTCAGCAAGGACTATTTTGATTTTGGGCTCCAAAATTATCTCACAATACCACCAGTCCTAAATCTTTCTGCAAGTTTTTTTTTAAACTATTTCCTTTATGGTTTAAAGTTTCCTAATTTGGGGATTTTTTTTCTTTTTTCTTTTTGTTGTTTTAAATTGAAAATAACATTTGTATTATTTTTATATGTTTGGCTTCATTGGTTGGTTACATCTTTTTGCAGAAACAAATGTTTCCACCTCATGAAAATATGTAAGTTCTGGCTCTGAGTGTTTGGGTATTGTGGAATATATCAATATCTACATCTTCAGTCTCCTGATATACATGGGAGTACCCATGGAGTAAGAAAACACTCCAGAAGACAGTCAATCCACAGTTTGCTTGTTTTTTTTTTAATCTGTGTGATGACAATTAAAGGCGATGTTAGAAACTACTGGTAAATTTTCCTGTGCAAATCATTCTGAAATGAATGGGATTGCTCAAGAGCAGCACTACCATACCACATAGCTTCCATAAATAGTGGTATTTGCAATAGAGCTCCCTGGAGACTATGCTTCATACCATTATACCTCCTTAGGAGATATTGCAAGAGGCATTTTGACTATGAGAGACCCACTTAGCTCAGAAAAGGAGTAAATTACTTCATGTAGCAATTAATTATGGCAAACTATTCTTGCTGACAAGAAACTAGCATGAAGACAGTAATCTCTACTCCCACCTTCTCAAGAGGAAAGCATTATGTGATAAACCCTTTTCTCTGCCCACTACTGCAGAGTAATAAAGGAATAATAAAAGAAGGCTGAAGCAACCTTGTCAAATTAATCTTATTGCACTTTTTCTTCCAGATAATATGATTACAAATTCACATCAGAAATACTGAAGAGAAAGTCTTTAAAAGTACTGATATGTAAGCACTGATTCTGTTCTAAGTTTAGAAAAGGATTTGTACTGATTTTTTACTACTAATCTGTATTATTTTCCTTAACTTTTGCATATTGGCAAGACATAAACAGATCTAGAGTAGCCATTAAGACAAAGAAGAATGGAGTAAGGCTTCAGCAATTATGACTCTTGTGGCTATGGTTTCATTATCTGTGTCTCTGTGAAAACAGGCCAGTCCTGCTATAAAATTCCACAAAGTTAAAAAACAGGTCACTTGATAGGAGCATGCTTTATTACATATAGAAACCTCCGGTTGTTTTTTTCTTCATATGTGTACGTACAGAACATACAACAGTGGACTTAGGCACATGGCTAAATAAATTGTTTTAATTAATACAGATCTAACGTCTCTGAAGAGTAGTCCCAGCCTTTAGCTCTGTAACCTAAAATTATTTCATCAAAATCTGTACAATATGGACCAGCATCCAACAAAACTTACAGATTTATCTATGGTGCAGGTAGATAATAATTCACCTTTATATTCAGGACCTAATCTTTATGTTTAAGCAGGTAAGAATTCATCCTTATATTTAAGGTCTCTGGTAGAGATGGGAAATTCTGCATGCCAGTTACTTGCTTCTTTCTTCTCTTTAGGCGGAGAGGGTAAATAGTTTCATTATTTCCATTATGTACTTGGATTGGGCAAAGGCTTTCCGTCACCATTTTAGTCTGTTTATCAGTTCTAGGATGTCTCTGTTATCTTCAAAGAACTGTTTGTAGAGGAACCATTGTTCAGGTAATCATCCATGTTTGCATCTTTTGAATTTGAGTTCTTCCACATCTCTCTTCCACCCAAGCATATGCATAAATATCTGCCAAATAAGCAAAATGTTATGCTTCTGATAAAGTGGGCTGCAGTCTGTGTGATCTTATGTCAAACAGAAATTGTTAGCCTTTAAGGTGTGATAAGACTCCTTTGTTATCACTTCTAGTGAAGAAGAAAATGTCTAGGAGCTAGAAGATTTGAGTGGGCCCCATCTGTTTGAATCTGCAAACTTTTTTCTCTAATGCATTTTTCAACTATTGGGGAAGTCTTGCTGAGCCACAATGGTCAGCACAAATGAGAACACTGAGCTACAGAAGTATTGAAAGAGAATTTTGTATAATCTGTGGATTTATATTTATTTTCTCCTACTAGGAAGGCATGTAAGAGAATTCCATAATTTAGACTGCAGGATGCATCTGCTTCATTGTTTTGATTTTTTTCTCAGTTGACCTAAATATATTTGGTGTAAGGTAATACTTAGCTGCATTCAGACAGGAGACAAATGCTGCAGGGCTTTTCCTGTTTGATTGCATGCTTTAATGAAGAACTTTTAAAAACTGGCAAATGCATGTTAAATAAAAGTAATGGAGCATGAGACCAAGCCGACAAAGAATCATGTAGCAATATTAGCGAACTGATAAGACCCTTTTGACTCATTTGTTTATACTGACTCTGAGACCCTACTGCTCCATACAAGCCTGCCTTGCTCATTCCCCCACAGCACAATGCCTTAAGCACCCGTCACAGCTGTCATAGTTGATTCTGTGTGCGTGTACACATACAAAGTAAAAGGAAATGGTCCAGCTGAAACCCAAGTCCAATAGAGCTGGGCCTGTTTAAACCCATTGGCCTAAATCCAATTATTAATTCCTGCAAGAGTAGTCCTATTGAATCAATGGGAATGTAATAAAATGCTAAAATAAATGCCATTAATTCAATGGTCCATTTAAATTGGGAGTAGCGATTGGATTTAGGCCATTGCAATTTACAGGGTTAAGCATGCTTGTGTCAGACTTAGGCCTGTGACTGAACTACAGTACAACAAGTGGATAGGCTCAGGAAAAACCAAAACTGAAAAACAGCAGGTTTGTTTGGCTTGCTCACTTACTATTTTAAATAGTAGTTTTTGGTATGAATGCCATACATCATTATTAGTTTAGGTATAAGTGGGATCTTTTCCAGCTTCTTCTGTGCTGTTGTTGTGTGCCTACAAGTAATTTCTGAATTATGGCAATGCTAAAGTGAACCTAACATAAGGATTTCCTGGCAAGATTTTTCAGAAAGCAGGTTTGCCATTGCCTTTCTCTAAGGCAGTGGTTCTCAACCTGTGGGTCCCCAGATGTTTGTAGACTTCAGCTCCCAGAAGCCCTGAGCATTGACCATAGTGGCTGGGGCTTCTGGGAGCTGAAGTCCACGAACATCTGGGGACCCACAGGTTGAGAACCACTGCTCTAAGGGTAGTGTGACTTGCCCAAGGATAGCAAGTGGGTTTCCATGGCTAAGCAGCGTTCAGACCCTGGTCTCCCAGACTTCTAATCTAATATTCAAACCACTATACCACACTGGCTCTCTAGTTTGTTCTGATTATCCACATATTTGTGTAGCACTAGCACTGAAAAAAATGAGCGTGTGCTGTAGCGGTTTGAGTGTTGGACTGTGACTCTGGAAACCAGGGTTCAAATTTGCAGTTGGCCATGGAAATCTACTGGATGACCTTGGGCAAATCACACTTTCTCAGCCTGAGGAAGGCAATGGTAAACCCCCCTCTGAACAAACCTCACCAAGAAACCCCTGTAATAGGTTTGCCTTCGGGTTGCCATAAATCATAAATGGCTTGAAGGCACACAACAACCGCTGGTTCTTTATTGTTTTGTATTCCAGTTTATTGTGGATCTCAAGGATCAGTTTTTACATTAGAACATCAATGAAAAAGATATAGCAAGTATCATCCATTTCCATCAGCCACTGAGGGGGCTTATCACACATTGCCTAATACTTAGTCAACAGGGAGTGGTGATGGTGCTCTTCTCTTTCAGTGGCACCCTTCCCTTTTGCATTGTCAACAAGATTTAAGGGAACAAAAGACTGTTTTTTTATGATGCAAAAATGCTTTCTCATATTAGATTGTATAACACCAAATCTTCATAGTGCTTCCAATTGTTTCTTTAGTCAGAAAGAATATTTATCTTTGTGAGAAATCATTCAGACTTCTCTGCAGCAAAACTTTTTCCAGGAAAAATTGATGATCTGAAAATATATTAATCTCCACCCAAAATTGTGGCAGCACAAAAATTATTCATTCCTAGTTTTTAAACAAATCAAAGGTCTTAGGAGGCTTTGTCCATACATGACAAATGTCATAAGGCTAGGACTCACTGAGAAACAATGTAAGATCACTTATCTGTAGGAAGCAATGTTTTAACAGACTTATCCAATGGGCCATTACCACCTCTAAGTCAGGCTCCAGAAACAGATATTGGATAAGTGCTTCATTTCATTTTCAAACTATGTATCTTTGTGAGGGGGACAGCAAGTGTACATGAATAGTCCATCATGGGAAACAAGACTGGCAGCATCTCAGAGTGTACCCCAAATTTCAGTGACTTCCAAGTTTGTAGATTACTGTTGCAGTGGACCAGCCTAAAAACAAAGAATCATAGTAGTATTTGGACACGACAACATAAAAAGAAATGAGAAAATCTACGATGACATGGCCAGGGTGTGAGCAGTACTGGGAGAGGTAGAAGACTGTGTGATGTTTTTGGACTTAATGCCATTGGACAGAAAATTGAATGAACAGGCGAAGTACCTGAACCTCTTAAATTAGGACTATGCCTGCATTTAGGCAGGCATAGACATGGTCTCCTGACACATTCACCTTGCTACAAGGTGTTGGAGACTACATTTCAGAGGAAAGCAACGACAAACCACCTCTGATTGTTCCTTGTCTAAGAAAGTTGAAATTTATGGGATGGCCAGACGTTGCCAGGCAACCTGAAAGCACATACACAAAACACTAGGAAACCCTATACTACTGTCATTGAAGCCATATCTGTGTCCATCTTTTTTTCTGTATTGTTGGTAACCACCTTATATCATACCACATCTGACATAAAAGCTGTATGATGGAACTTTATTATTTCTCTGCCTTGGCATACTGGAGGTCCAGATACAGATAGTCTAGTCACAGGTAAGGATGTATACACAGACACCAGCCTTCCAACAAACTGGGGACCATTAGAGCCTCGTCTGGCCAGAGGTGGTGGTGATGGTGGGAAGACACACCTGCAGAATCAGCTGGAAACATGAAGGATGGATAATTTCATTGTGACTTTTTTTCTTACCTGGCCTATCATTTGGATGCAATGCCTGCAGTTAATATACACAGAAAACTTAAATTAAAAAAGCAATTCCGTTCAGCCTTAGTATTTGTATGGCCAGAGCTGAATGCTTTCAGAATGACTTCTGGGATGTAAACAGTTTAGGACTGCTGCTGGTTCCCACTGACGTCGCTGGAAAATAAAACCTGTCTTAAAAGAGTTCAAAGCACCACACTGATTTCTTCAGGGCTGCCTTCCGCAATTCTCTTACGTCCTTCGCGGACAAATGGCCAACACTGTTACACGGCGAGCCTACTCGGGTGCAAGCGCTTTGGTAAGACGAGGAAATGACTAAAGCCGCCGCCGCGATTCGTCATCTCAGTCCTGACGGGAAGGCTACGACAGACGACGGCAGCTGCTCTCCCGCCACATCATCATCAAGTGTCAGCGACAGAAATTGGCCGGCTGTCCCTTCTCCGTTCCCAGCCTGTAAATACCGACCCCCTGGGAGGCCCGAGGGAGAGCGCGCGCGCGAGGACGGGAAGGAGCGAGGGCGCGCGCTTGCTCCCCCCTTCCTCGGCTTCCCCTCAACGCCACCTCCTCTCCCGAGCGACCATCCGCCTCTCAAGAGCGCATTCAAGTCTCCCTCCTTCACGCTGTCAGAGCCGACACGGTTCGGGATAAGACCCGCCGCGGCTTCCCTCCCCGTTCCCTCGCTCTGAAGGATGCGTGTGTTTTGACCAGGAAGGCTTTCCGCCCACGAAGTGGCCAACCACCTCCTCAGCCTCCCTCGACAGTTAACGTTGCAACTGTAGAAAAACCCCTCCTCAAATTTATGAGGGCGCGCGCGCACCTACAGACACGCTCACACACGCGCTTCTTAGTCTAACAGGAGGCGACGGCGTGCTCTTGCCGGCGCCCGGCGCCCCCGCGTGTGAGCGTTTGCCCCACCCCTGCCGTGGGGCGGGGTGGTCAAACCGTGGAGAGGAGGGGAACGACGGCGACCCGAAGAAGCGGAAGGCCAGAGCGCCCCCCTCATCCCTGGAGAGACGCTCGCAGAAAAGTCAACGACCCGAAGCCCGCCGGGCCCCATCAAACGCCTCGGCCCTACCCACCTACGTCATGGAAACAAGCACGTCAGGCCCTGCAAACCAATAGGAGAGCGAGAAGGAGGCGGGGAGAGAGACATGCCCCTCCTCTTTCGGGCGCCAATCCCAGTCTCCTCCCCTTCTCTTTCCCGCCCCCTCCTTCTCCCCGCCCATGAAGGCACCGCGCCTTCGGGGGCCCCCCTTCTCTTCCTCTAACCCGAGCGAGACCCTGTCACGTGACGCGGGGACTGGGCCAGTTCGGAACCCGGCGGCGGCGGCTCCTGGTGCCGCGCTGGGCGAACAGCAGCGGCTGAAGCGGGCGAGCCCACGAGTAAGTGAGCGACCGCCGCTTCCCCTTGCTTGAGGTGGGTCGGTGAAAGAAAGAGCAGCAGCCGCCGCCGCCGCCGCCCCGCCCCTTGTGGCTGGAGGCGAGAAGAGTCGGCTCTTTCTGCGGCACTACGGGTGCCTCGTGGGGGAACGGGGCATGGAACGCCGCCTTGCACGCTGGCTGCCTCCCGCCGACTAACGAGGGCGAGGTGCTTGCTGGGGAGCTACCGCTGAGGGCGGGGCAGGCAGCCGGGCTCCCTGCCCCTCCCTTGCCGCCGCCGCCGCCTCCTTTGCCCTCCCCTCCTCGTTCGCGGGCAGGCTTGGCGGCGGCGGCTCGGGCTCGCGCGCTCCGGGGTGGGGTGGGGGGGGCCCTGGTTGGGCCGGCAGGCAGGCAGGCGGGCAGGCGAGCAAGCGGCGGCGGCGGCGGCACTCGCCCGTGTGGAGGCTTGGCAGCGGTGGTGGAGGAGGAGGAGGAACCTGAGGTAAGAGGAGAGGAAACGGGGCAGTGCGTGGCTGGGAAGAGCGCGCGGCGAAGGAGAGGACGCGGAGGGCGCCGGGCTGGCGCTGGGTCTCCCGGAGAGGCGCGGGTGGCGGGAGTCCGCCGAGCAGCGCAGGCCGGGCGGGGGGATTATTGGGCGAGGAGGAGCAGGAGGCGGCGGGTGAGGAGACCTGGCCGGCGCGGCGCGGCCTGCGGGCGCCGCCCCCGTGCCGCCGCCGCCGCCTCCCCGGTGGGCCACGGGGAGCCCACGCCGGCCGCCTCGAGGCGCGGCGCCGGGTGACCTTGAGGGCAGCCGGGCGGCCACTCGCCGCCGCTGTCTCCCCGCCACCTGGACACCGAGAGAAAGAGGGGGAGAGGAAGGAGACGCGTCGGGGGAGGCTGAGCTGCGGGTCTCCTAGAACAAATGCCCAGGTGCACCTTCCTCCTCCTCAGCGCGCTGCTCTCTTCTTCGAAGGGGCCGACCGGGCACCCCGTTAGGTTGAGGTGCGTCTTTGGTCTTCGCTTCCCGCTGCCGGGATTAGGCGGCCGCCGCTGCACGACGTTCTCATCCGCGAGAGCCTTGGGCTTTGTTATCCGCCCTGCGGGGGAGCCAGGCGCTCCGGCTTTCTCAGCTGGGGGTGGCGTGTCCCGGGCTTGGACGTAGTTCTGAACGGGAGGCCGGGTTCCTCTGCCCACCTGCAAGCCTCTTGCGCCGTCGCCCCCACCCCCGTCAGGCACGGAAAAGGGGTGGACGTCCTTTCCCTTTTTGCACAGCCCCTCTCTGGTTTATCTCGCGATTAATGTGCTTTATTAATGGCTAAGAAACCCTATGAAAATTCATGGGGTTGCTGTAAGTCTACAGGGGACATGAAGGCAAGCACAAGCACACAACCCTACAACTGTATACTTCTGTTGTGAACTCTGGATAGGGATTTCATCTGCGTTCTTTGATGAACGCAGCTTGAGCTGGTGAGGCTGTATCAAAATAGCTTTTGCATGGTGTAGTGCTTTGGAGCGCTTCACCTCAGGCTTGCATGACTCTCATCTTTATCCAATGGTACAGCTAACCTTTGGATGTTACAGCATGCAATTTCAGGAAGAAACCTTTACACCAGGTTGGTGTGATGAGGTGTGGGGTGAAGGGTGAAGATTGCTGCCTTTCGTAGGAGAATACTTCTATGAGTAGTGCTTGTATAAAAGGTTACTTGGAAGACTACTGACTGAGAATATCTTCACATGTTCCTCTCCCAGACAGTTGGCACATTTAACCCATGGATTTAAAGACTTGGAGATAGTTGGATTATGGTATTGGACAGCAACATAAATGAAACTGATAAAAGTTGGAGTGTCTGACCTTGATGTTGCTAATATGTGTTGTAGCTCCACTTTCACTAAAACAAGGTAGGAAGTACTGAGCTGAAATACCACTTCTTGACCTGTGTGATTCAAATTTGCTTTAAATTTTCTGAGTACTTGCTATTTGCCCTGTGCTATACTTTTTCCTCCTGCTTAAAGGGTTAAATTTAAAGATAGTAAGTGATGATATACAGGCTAGCAAATTTTACCTTTTTTGTTGTGAATAGTTAATGTTCAAGGCTGGGTTGCTTGTCTTTTGCGTTGGTATAATCTCATATTGTTTACATACACTCACTTATTGGCTTCAGACATTCCACTGTTAGATTAGCCTTTTTTCTTCATCCCAGTTTGGAATATTGGGATAATAACGGCATTTAAGTGTTTAGATGAAGTATGTAAATATAAAATGTTGCTATGCCATGAAAGGTGAATGCTGCAGATAGGTTCTGTAATAAGTGTGGATTGAGAGCTTTTAAACAGTATGGTACACAATCAAATAGAGATTATCGACAATGGGATCTGAACCAGTTGTCATAGTGGATGTAATGTAGATCTTAAGTCTAACCATGTGAAACTTTTTCTTCCTACAAGAAGTACAGTAGGAACACAAATTCCAGAGGCACAGAATCAAATATCTACAGTCAGTATAGTAATTGAGATCTTTCTCTATAATGAAGGTGATAGTTGGAAGTTGAAGGGAGATTAAAATGTGTGCTGTCTGAAACCCGAGGACTTTTTGTAGTTGACTGTACCGGTTGTCTTGATTTCAAATGTCATATCCCCAAGTTAGTAATTAGCCTACTCTGTTGTAAAGGACAGTTTGTTAGGATTGGTGTTTCTGCTTTTTGCAGTGGCTATTTTTGGACAATATTACAAATATATATGCATGTATGGATACTAAATTAGCATTGCAGGTTTTTTTCTTTGCTGTTGTTTCCATTTGGCTGACCTTAGGACGGATACAGAATAATTGTTTTTGCGTTGCTTTTTAATTTCCTAGAGGCCTTAGAGTACAAAATTTGCAATAGACTCTGATTAGGGGCAATCTGCAAACATAGGATTTCAAAAAACAGTGGATCTCTCCAGAAGCTGCATAATCTCTAATTCATAAATATAAATATATTTTGAAAATCATTACAGAACCTAAGTTGTAAACCTTGAGCTAACATAGGTTTCAGAATAAATTGAAATTTTCTTTGTTCCAGTTTTTTTAATCCACTAATTTGTTCATTTTCTAAAATATGGACTTCCTTTTGAAATGTTTTATGAGTGCTGCGATCTTGGCAAGAAGAGATGTAGGAGCATGACATTTGCCAGATGAACTGCAGTGGGAAGGCAGTAAAAAAAGTGCATCTGCAGACTTGTATCTGTCATAAAAAGAAACCTAATGTGGGTGAAAGTTATGTTCACTTAATAGCTGATACTAAATGTGCAAATTTTGAAAACTAATGAGTGGATGATCTTTCTCATGGATATGCTTCTTTGCTACCTGGAGCACAAGTTAGCAGAATCTTGTCAAACTAATCCGTTTTGTGGCAGGGATATGGTGATCTGTTGGTTTGGTGCTAGCAATTAGACCCGTTGATTATTGTTAGTTTTAGCAGAGTGGTACTGAAAATTAGCCCGCTACCATCCTTTGATAGGTTCATGATAAGTTGGAAGTGACTTGAAGGCATGTAACAACAACGGTTGGGCTTGGGTTAGCCTTCTTTGCAGATATGAAAGGTATTTAATTAAGAAGTCTCTTTTCTGTTTGTGGAAAAGGAGGTAGCTTATCTACTACCCAGTGCCAGCCAAAAGATAAGAAACTGATAATTCTTGTATTTTGTATAACTGATTTTTTCAGGCCCAGTGGACTACCTACATACTATTAAATTCAGTTTTGGTTCTCAGGAACAGCAGGCCGGTCTGGATTGAGGCAAGCACTAGAAACTGAGTTTACATAATAGTGGGTAGTTGGTTAAGTGTATTAGTAAAATAGAATATATTCACCATAGAAGAGAACTGACATCCTTTACAATGTAGGAGAATAGCTTTGGGGTGCTTTTAGGCTGTGAAGCTGTAGCTGTGAAATTGTCAATCAGCCATATCCAGAGATAAGCTGTTAATACTTATCAGGTCTGACAACTAGTGTTCCTGTTTTTTACCTTAAGATAGGATCTGTGTAACATATTATAAAATGGACAGCCTTGGCAGTGCAGAAGTATTTTTGGTAGTTGCACTGTTTATAGATCTTTGTTCCTCTGGAGATTATTGGGACAACTTGTCTCTTTATATTTTAAGACTAGTTCAAAATTTTGCTATTTGGCATATATTTAATATGTAATTGTGCTACTGTCTGGCCCAACTTTCCATGAAGTTTTGAACTAGTATCAAATAAACCACTGAAATTGAAAAGCAGAAGTTACCATAACAGAAATGAAAAATCTCTAGAATTGCTAGCTCTGACTTTCAAGTTAAGGAAGCAATGTTGGCCACTTCCCCCTCTGAGCTGGTTGCTTCTGATGCTACTTTTAATCTTGTTTAGCTTTGTTGCCACCTCTCCATGTTTTACTGCTGTTCATGCACTAGCTGTGTTTCTAATTAGGCTTGTGTTAGTGGCCTACCCATTCTTGAAAATTCACATGAGTCTAAAAGGAGAGGAAGGATGCTTGTATATATTTACAATGGCAAACACAGTTTATCTGTCTTACACTATCTGGTTTTGCAAATAACTAGATATCCACTGCAAGTTATGTGAATATGTGGTAGAACTGTCATTTTTCAGGAAGTCCTGAGGTCGCATGTCTCTTCCCTCTCTTCAGTTGCAACATTTCTTATATTTCAGAGTCCAGGTAGATGATCAAAAAACAGTCAAGGCTATTTTGCATTTTTACATACTGAAGGATGTATTAGTATTTTAACTTCAAATAGTAGGTGTCACATTTTATTCCTTTTTTGTCAGTCCCCTTTACACATCACAGTGCTTTTCTCTTTTCTTGGGATACAATCATGGGCTGTCTGTGTCCAGCTATTAACATTCTGTCTTTGATTTTACTGTCCACATCTGGTTGCATGAACTCAACATATTCTATCACAGTGTTTCTTGCTGCTTTATCATCCCATAGAGATGGATGCACTTCTGCTTTTTATCCTCTTTTTTCTTTTGCACTTTGAATCTCAGTAGGCTTTCCTGATCTTCAGTTTCTATATGTTCCGCCCTCTTGTATTTTTGTATACCTAAATCTGCTTATCTTTCTCTTTTCACCTTTTTTTTAACTCTGAAATACTGCATTATGCTTTCTTTCATGGCCTTATAACCTTTATCCCTGTGTTTCTGCACTTCTATTGTTCTTGTAGGCTATTCTTGCTTTTGTGCCCACTAGATGAACAAAATATCAATAGCTTGTCCTTTGGCTGAAGTGAGAATCCTTGCTTGTTGCTCCAAATGAACCAGGACTAGTAAGCCAAGAGTAAACCCTATTCGTCGTTTGTAGTGCGAGTGATAAGCCAGCATTCCCTCTTCAGGAGAAGTGCTGACTTAGTATTTAGTAACAGAAGATAACGGAAGTGCATTGATGGGTCTGTGTAGTCTGGCTTCCAAATAGAAGTTTGAGGATTGTTCCGTCTTTTGGGTCTGTTGCTACTTAGGGAGGATGGGTTGGTTTGCACACTTTTCTGTTTTGAAGGCCTAGTTCAGAAGAATCATCCCCCACAACACTAAAAATAATGGCTGGTTGTAGATTCTTTGTGGTCCTGTGTGTCCTCACTGATATGTTAGAGTCTCCCACAAGCAGAATTCTAGTCACAGAAATTCTGGATCCAATCTCTTAATTTTTTCACTCTTTGAAGTCTTCCTTATTCATGTTGCAGAATTTTGTTCAGTATATTAACATGCTAGTCCAATGGAGGGAGTTAAGTTTGGAGATAGGATGCTGGGTTTAACTCACTGCACAGCCATAATTATTGGGTAGCTTTAGGCAAGCTGCTGTCTAAAGTTGTTAAAAAGAAAATGGGAGAAACTACATATCTTTGTTGTGTACTAGAAAATGTCAAAGAATCAAGCATGTTTTGTCACTGAGCTTCTGTTTTCTTATGATGATTATTCATATTTGGAGAATGATTTTTGGCTGTATTTTTTCAATTTCTGAAGAGATCCACAAATATTATCTTGGAATAGTATCTTGGAATAGTAACGAGCTGCTATTTGTGACCACTTATTCCTCTTCTCCTCAGCGTTGTATGGGTATAGGCCAAAACTGAAACGAAGGGCTTTTTAAAATCTGTTTTCATGCTGGACTCTTGTGAAAGGAGATAACAGAATCTTGTTAACCTTCTGAAAAAGTGCAACCAAAGACCAAGGCACAGGAGAACTGCCCTGCCTTCCTTTGGTTCTCTGCAGTCCACTGAACTTGAGTTTAGGAGGGGATCTTCAGTAGAACAGTAGAAGATGAATTTGCATTAGCTAGTGGTTGTACCCTAGCATTTCAGCTGAGCTTTTCAAGTCTTCCTTATGAGGTTGTAATACCAACTTTTCAGCATTAGTGATCTTTTTATGCCTAGTGCAATATGCTTACTAAAGTTTTGAAAAATTATATAAACTTTAGATAGTAAGACTTCTTTTGTTCTCCTAAAATATATTACTATTTAAATCACATTGTTTTAAATTTTAAAATTTTTAAACAATGTAATCTATTATTTGTATGCTGCCCTGAGATCCTCGGATATAGAGTGGAATGTAAATAGTCAATATAGTCAAGCATTATCATCTTTCATTTTAATTTCTGTGTTTTCATGATGTTTTCCCCTTTTAAATATCTGTCACAAGGCCACAAATGCCTAGACACTTAAGCTGGTTTACAGTTGGCCCTCCATATTCATGGGTTTAACATTCACAGATTTGATTATTTGCTGCCACCTCCACTGCTACTTTATGTCATTTTTAATAGGAACTGAATAATATTACTTCACATTCACAGTTTCTTACAAGCTTTGTGATAAACAGAGACTATGAAAATGAGGTGAGGCTTGTGTGTCCGTACTGAAAATGTAGGGCAGTAGCGGAAGCAGTGGCCAGCCACCTGTGTCTGCCTTGTGAAGGAACCCCATCTCTTTAAAGGTAGAACCCCAGATGCGTGCTCCCCACTGCTGATTCAAATGTATTGTACACAGAACCTTTGAGCCCACAATAGGTTGAATCCACATATTGTAGTGTGCTTTTTTGTGTGTGCTAAATATGGTTGGGGGGGCACTCTAAATATTTGCACTGTTCCCCATTTTAGTGGAAGTCCTGCACCTCTGCAAATGTGGAGGGACGACTGTATTTCTTTTTGTATAAGAACTATCAGTGTTCTTCTGGCTGATTTTGTCTATATTTCTTTTTCCGATTAGTGAGTGCTGTTAGGAGGAACATGGATTAATCTGTTGTTCTTCTCCAATGTGAATGGTAAGTGAGTAGGTTACAGCTCTGTATTGATGTCAGTAGATTTGAGATCCAGATTAGCTTTTAATATATATGCTTCTCATGATGTCTGTGCTGAGTCCTATATATCAGATAAGCGTCAAATATTAATCCGCTTATGACCCTAGGCTATGCTGATATGCAAAGATAGCTGGAAGTCATTCATTGGACCTTTGATGACCTATAGTGCAGTTGGTCCATGCATGCATTTGTGTGTGTTCAGGTTGTTGCATTTGTGTGTACTAAGTAAGGATGGGACGAATCCAGAATTTTCTGAATCCGGATCTGAATCCCTGGAAGGTTCTGGGAATCCATGAATCTCATGAATCTCAAATCTTTTGAATCCTTTTTAAAACAAGAGTTTAAAAAGCAAGAGAAAGAAGGATAATCTTGGACAAAACACACTCTCTCAGCCTTAGCAAAAGCCTAGCAAAGGCAAACTTTCCTCTGAAGAAATCTGGCCAGGACAATTATCATAGTTTTGCCTCAGGATCTCCCCAGATTGAAAATGACATGAAGGCCCTTTCTACACAGGCAGGAAAATGTAGATTAATCCCACATTTTCCTGCCTGTGTAAACAGGACCACATACTACAATACAGAGATAATCCAGGTCAAAACTGGATTTTCTTTGCATAGCTCCTTCTGGCATTCTGGGGTTTGTAGTTTGATAATGCACCAGCACACTTTGGCAGAGAAGGCTGTGACACCTTGTAAATCTACAAACCCCAGAATTGTGTATGAAAGAGGTTTGCAAGGGAGCTATTGAAAGGAATCTTTCAGACTATACCTTCCAGTCAAGTGCCAAATTTAAATATTAAATGTTCAATTTAAATATCTTGGAATACAACCCCAGATGTAATTTCTGAAATTATTAGCAAAAGTCATTATTACTCCAAGAGAAAAAGTCACCTACTTGTCGTCTCCCCGTGTGTATCTGGTCTCCCAGGTTTTCAGGTATCCCAGTCTCCAACAAACTATTTGGTTAATGCATTTGAAAGATTTGATTTGCCTATTTTGGCACAGGGATTCGGGTTTGTGAATCTCGAATCATTGCCGAGGATTCGATTGGTCCATCTAATACGTAAAAGACAGAATTGATGGCATATGAAAGGGCAGATTGATTGCATATAAAATGCTGGGGCTGTACCTGAGCCTTGCCAGGGACTTCCTAAAGCAGTTTGTGTTGCCAGAATTCAGGTGTGGATTTCCCCTTTCTGGCAGGAAAAAGCACTCATCAGATGTCATCTCTGTAGTTGGTAATTGTTGATTTCCCAGATGTTTATTCCCAGGCTATTAAAGGTACTAAACCTGAGCACATACAACAGTGATCATTGTATTTTATTCATTAGTTATGTAACTTAGAAACATTGTGTATGTGTACATTGTACATTTAAGAAAAAAGCCATACATGGTGTCCAAACTAAAATGGGGTGGTGGTGGTGGCATGATGTGAAATATCACTATGGCTTGTTTGCATGGGAATACGAGACCCCAGAGATAAAGGAATGTTGATGAGTGCTTGACATCAGCTGCTAGGGAATTCCACAGAGTGGGATAGATATTCTAACAGCTCTGTTTCACATGAACTCCAAAGACATTTCAGACCCATGTGGAACTACTAGGGGTACCTCTTCCAGAGACCTTAGAGATTAAGTAGGTTGATAAGAAGCTACTTAGCTAGTGTTACAGTTTCCAAAGCACTAGCAATGTCAGCCTGCTGTGGCAAAAACAAGAAAGGGCAGTGCTGCCTTAAAGATTAAGGCATTTATTGTAGCACAAATTTTCATAAACTGGCCCGTTTCTTCAGATGCATTTTGAGTTACAGAACTGTAGCTTGCATATCTTTTATGCGCATGTTAAAAAAAAGTCTTTTCCAGTATCTCAAGCCATAAAATAGTTTATAGTAATTTTGATATGTAAGTAACTTCTCAGAGTGGAACTGGGAAATTTTTGAAAAATGTGTTTGCTGAAATTCATAAAATGGTCAGTGTTGTAAACTAAAGTTTGTTTGTTTTCAGTGCTTCCCAGTCTGCATTCTTCCGTTGGAATGCATAGACAGTCACCTAACTGAAAATACCCTTATAAGTTTAACACTTCATTTTAAAAGGGGTAGATTTTGTCACCCGTGTGGCTTTAAGCTATCTAAGTTGAATGGATTTTGTTTAGGAAGGCTCAAATGGAATTAAATATCACAGTAGAACTTAAAATAAGTTTCAAGACGGGTATTCAGGTACTTTTATGTGTTGGAACATTGTAGCAAATAAAGTGCTGGGTCACAGCGGTGGTGTATAGATCAGACATAATCCACTCCACATATGCTTCGGTTGGTCAGCTGTTCTTGTGTGCACAAACATCTGCAAAGTACTCTTGGAATTTTTTTCCCACACTAGCAGATTTGCAGCAGAAAATAATGGACATTTTTTGTGTACATGTGTGTATGTCAGAATGTGTTTCTACCTTTCCTTTCATTTACATTGAACAGCAACACAATATTTTTCACAGGAATGTATGTATCTTTGTACATTTTGAAGTCAGTAAATCTCTGTGGCCGGTCACAGATAATGTTTGACACAAGGCAGACTGGCATTGCAAGAGTGACTCTCCTCCAGAACAGAAAAAAATCTGGTACCTGTGGTAGAGTTTTTTTTCTGGCATCCCTAATGGACACCAGTGGGATCATATGTAGCATATAGCATCAGCACTGGAACTGAAATTAAAAGTGTTGATGATGATTTTCCAAGCGATGATTTAGGCCTGGAATACCTTGGAGATCGTCCCTTCTTCCTTATCAGCCTCTGTGCTAACTCAAATCCTGAAGGAGCAGGCCCTTTCTCCATTCCATCTATGAAGGGGAGACAAAAGAAGGCCTTCTCAGTAGCTGCAAAAGCTGTGTAATGCCTGCCTCATGACCTGCAGGTGACCTCATTTCTGAATGTTGTTTCTTGGTCGGTGAAGTCAACTCTGTTCTGGCCAATTTGGCCTGCTAGGTATGATGTTGTTTAAAGGGTGTCATTTAATGTCTTTTTTATTTATAGTCTTCATGTTGGTACTGTTACCCCCTTTTTAACATGAGTGCATTATTTTATACTGCGTTGTATTTCTAGATCATGAGTTACTTTAAGTGGTGCATGGACATTAGAAGAGCAGAGAATAAATTTGTAAATAAGTAATGGAAGGTGTTAAATTTGTTCCAGGGTTGTGACCATGAAGTCTAAACTAGCTGCTATCGGTGTAAGCTTTTCAGATCAGTTCACTGTGTGTGGAAAACGTAGCTTCAGTATGTACTTTCATGCAAGCTTCTTGTTTTTGTTATAATTGAAGGTAGTACAAAGTATGAAGTATTTGGAGCTTTCATGAGTCCTGTTTGATTGCCATTTATCAATTTCTTGATTGTTGGATACATAACAGCTAATCCTTATGAGATCATTGTGAGTTGGAAATGTCCAGGAGGCACACATTTTCATGATTTTCTTGGCATGTTGTGCTAGAGATAAATATTTAAACAGATATTTTGAGTTGACATTTAATGTATGTACCATGAAATTTCCTTAATGTACTTATAGCCAAATGTTAAATGTCTTTGCTTTCAAAAATATGTTGTATGTGATTGGTTTAGCTGATGAAAGAAACTTTAATTGATCATAAGTTTGTCAGCAGGTTAAATCTACCTAAATTTGCTCATGAGGAGAATAGTTTGTTTTTGAATGATAACGCGAATGTTTCTCTTGCACGTACAGGTGCTCTATGTTCTTTGAAAAGAAGAGGAGGGAACACATTTAAGATGCTGGTCCTAACTTTCCTGTATAACTTTTTGGCAGAAACTAGTTTTTCTGTTAACTTACTTTGAACATTGCACTTTTAATCTGTTAACCAGTTATCCATGTCTTCCCATATGTGTCTACCTGAGCTGGATCTCCACAGTGGAGGCACTTTTCTATCCCCCCACCTTGAAAACTTGGTTGGTGGGAATGCAACAAGAAGGCTGTCTTTGTGATCACACTCTGGAGCTCCCTCCCTCAGGAAGCCAAGATGGGCTTCTTCTTTGCTGTCCTTTTGGAAGCAGGTTAAGACTTCTCCAGCAAACCTTTGGAAATTGAACAAAAGGGCTTTCTGTAGTGCTGTACTACTTTTTTTAATCTTTAAACTAAAACTGTAAATGGTTTTAATTCTGTTGATTAAGAGTATTTAATCTTGTGTGTTTCTAAATATATCTACTTTTATTGTAATTTTCTGCCTTTTTGTAAGCTGCTGTGGGTCTCAGTCTGAGAGAAAGGTGGGGTATAAAGTGATGAATGGATTTGAACATTTTAAATCTTAACTAGTTAGCTCATTTGACAATTGCAGTGAAATGTATTCTGCTTTGGCCTAATAACATTTTCCCAAGCTTAGAAGCCAGTTCACACTTTCATAGTCATCCATTACTGTTTTTTGTATCTGACTTGCAGCTTCATATGTGAATTGACCCCAGTGGAAAACATTGTTTGAGATGGTAGGCCTTGCAGAAGTCCTCCATGCGCATACACTTCAGAATTTGTTCTCAGTCTCTGGCAAGCTTTACCTTGCAATTGTAAAATCAGACTGGAATGATCTTCATATAGTGCAGACTAAAAAAAAAGTCTATTGAATATCTAAATCAATATCCAGTACTACTTTCCATTAATAGAAAATGCATCTGCAAGCATGTGAGAGAGTTTATAATTTCTAGCATTCACTGTACTTGAATTTTGTTCTTTTGGATTGAAGAATATTTTGGGGATATTTTAAGAGGCTGTTAAAAAACTAAACAAAGCTTAGGAATGTTTATGGGATTCCATATGCACGTATGTAGATTTCAGATTGATAGGTAGCACATGCTTTTAGATTTCCTTATGCTGGATCTTTAGTCATAGCTCCATATTTACCACTAATAGCAGGTAGGTAGGATGAGTATCATTGGCTAGATAGTGCACTATGCTGAATAGAAAGAAAGCAGTTTTAGTTTGTTTTAATTTGTGTGACAGCTGTTAAATTGATTGATAGATATGTAAGGACAGAATGTCCACCTCTTGGATTTTAACTTCATTAATACAGTTTGTCTTCCAGAAAGCAACACAGATTTTCATGTTCATTTGACAGGTGAAACTACTTTGTTGTATTTGATTTAGAAAGCTGTGTATTTAAGGGCATGCTTTTTATAAACTTAAGGTAATATTGAAGACATAGCTGCTAAACACTAAACTTAAACTGTAAAAGTCAGTTTTTGGGAATCGCCTTTCTCTCAGAGCTTGTTTTGCTTATGAAGACAATAGTAACATTACTGTGCTTTGAAAGTTTAGTGTGTTTTCAGACACTTGCGGTTTGGGGGAAAATATTTTCTTTTCTGACCATATTTTCAATAATATTTTAGCCTAGAACGAGACTGTGCCATAAAGTCAGTCATTGTGGTATCCAGCAGTAGGTTGTAGAGTCTTGTGTGTTTGACTACATTATTTCATCAAAGGCAGTTATCTTTAAGCTATTGCAGGGGATGGGGAAAGATATTAAATCAGTGGAAGATGACATTTTTTAAAAAAATGGAACAGCAGATGAATCATCTAGAGAGCACAAGAAATGCACACTTCATCGAAGAAGGACAATTTTTAAGGGTTTAAGGTAGCTTTTTTTGTCCAGTTTTCAACCATTTCCTTTATTTTTTGTGTTCAGGCTATGTGTTGTGTTGGTTTCTGTAGTCAAAACAGTACCATTCACCACAACAGAGCAATACCATCAGACAGGGGTGGGGAGCCTCTGATAAAATCAAAACTTGTAAAAAAGCCTTAAGGAGAGAGAAAATCAAAGCAGCTCTGTGAACATAGTGCATACTCAGTGGTCATGGAATGATGGCTGACCAGAGTGGTGGGAGAACAGAATGAAGTACCATGAAAGACAGTGTTGCTGGCCTGAACCTTGAACATAAGCCCCTCTGTGCTACAGGCTGTTTTTATAATACTGCATTGTGCTTTCTGGTATTTTTTGAAGAGGTAGTCATGTTAGTCTTTTTTTCCTTCTTTCATATAAAAAGAACTGTAGCATTTTTAAATCTAAACAATGTTATTTTAGCTTAGCTGTCATAGATTATAATTGGGAATATATACAATACTGCATAGTGTAAAAGTATTTGTAGTCAATTGTTCCATGAACCAAAAATAAATAGAGAACAACTGCTCTTAATGACATCATGGTATGGCCTAATTCAGGAATAGGAAAGTGCACCCCGGTCATGTTAGAGCCCCCCAGGGTCCTTTTCTTCTGGAATTAAAAAATGATTTATTTTGCAAGGAGTTGTTGCTTTTTGAGATCTCTGGGGGAGGGACAGTACAGTTTCCTAACCCCAACAGTTCTCTGGCCTTGATCAAATGGAAATGGAGAAGATAGGGCAAAAGCCTATGGGTTCTCCGTCGCTGGAAGAACATTACATCACTTAGTACAGGTCAGGGATATATGCCTTCATACCTAAGACACCTGACCTGTTTTTATTGCAGTTGTGTCTGTCTGCTCTGCAGGCGTTGGAGAAATGCCAGGAGAGGAATGTAATAAAATACATCATTTCATTCTGAACAAAATTTCAAACTGCTTTGCTTTCTCCAGCATTAAAATATTCCTGTTCCCTTTTTTCTGCACAACATTGTTACCTAGAAATAATAATTTAACTGTTTGCTAGCTTGGGTTTGTATTAAGTCTCATGGTTGTAAAGTAATTGTTCATTATTTGATAATATATAATAATTCAGTTTTTGCAATGTGAACTTCATTCCTCCATTGCCTCTAGTCTTCCATTGCCTTTGTTCCAGAATTCTTCACATACAGTCACCCTCATGCTACCCGCTATGAAACCCTGCTGCTATCCTTGCCAATACCATGTGAAAATTTGGTTTCTAGGCCTTCGACAAAATGTTTCTCCTAGCTAAGCTCACTATACTTTCCATGTGGAAGCTGCACTCTTCATCAACATTTGTTTGTTTGAGCTTGAGTGTATTTGCAAATATTCAGTGATAACACAGTACTTGTCTAATAGCAAGGAAATAGTAATGAGCCACAACTGATTTTAGTATATATTGTGGCTGTTTTAAAAGCCTGATTTAGTAGTACAAATAGTACTTAAATTCATATAGTAATTGCAGTCTTAGGAAATGGAGATAAATGATGCCATCTAGTGAGACTTCATGCTTTCAGCTGTAGAAGGAAGTAACTGAACTGTTAGTAATTGATATTCTGATATTGAGCAACGTTAATTCGTTCAAACGAGCTTGTTGCTAGCCGTGCTAAAGCTGATGTTTCTAACATTAGTGTTGGGGTTTGTGCTGCTATGTCAAATGAATAAAGGTATTTTTAAAGAATAATAATCAGATTATGAGACTTTAAAAACTTTTTAAAATGTCAGAATTTTTTCATAGGATTGGGATTCTTGATGTCCTCATCTCACAGTGACACAGGCAAAATATGACTGTTCTCATTAAAGAATAGGTGCCACTTGCTGTATCAAGGAACATGAAAGTGTAGGTTTTACATTGCTGTGCAGAAAGGATCAGGTGTCGTCCTCAACAGAAGCATATGAAAAATGTCAGTTGCCTTGTCATAATTCTGTCTTGTCATGTGCTGAATAAAGATGTTCAGTAATGTAGTCAATACAGGCAATGAATGCTTTCAGGCACAGATGGGAAAGCAGTGGGGAAGGAAGTTGTGTCGATAATGTGTATGGCAGTTTTGGTTGTGAAGTTTTCTTCTCCGGTTGTCATTTATGTGAAAGGACCGTATTTTAGTATATATAAAGAGAAGAGGAATTCAATTGACTCTGTTTATATGTTACAAATTTTTGGTGGTATAGTGATATTCAGGCTTTTACCAGAATACACGTGCATTAGGGGATCAAACAGTTATTCAGTTAGGCCTGGAAATGAACAATATGACAAATTATATGTCAGTAACTAGAATCTGACAGCCACACTAGAGATCGAGTGTGTATAGTGCCTTATAAAGCTTAGAGCATTCTAAATGGTAGCATGGGAAAATCAGGAGGAATACTGTAGGAAGTGCTCATTACAGCAAGACATAGTAAAGTGCAACTTGAAGGATTTGGACATGCAAAAAGTACTTCTACTCAATAGGGTTCAAGAATTACCTTTTTATCTCAAAGTTTAATACTTCAGGTGTCTGTCCCAAACAGTAGTCAGACAGTGTGAGCAGATTCACAAGAAAACATGGAAATAAAGCTGTACTCTCCCCATTTTCTCTGGTACTACTTAAGTTTACAAGTTTTTATATCTGCTCTATTAAATAAACTCACATCTTGTAAGATTTGTTTGTGCTTCACTAGCTTTTGATTTCACTGGACAGCTCCCATGTTCTGTCAAAAGTACAAGCAATTTTAGTAGAGTTGAAAAGTTATAAAACTTCTGTTTGACTGTGCTAAACTAAGTTGCTGTCAACAAAAATGGAATACTCATTTTTAATGCAGCATCTTTGTATGTTTGCCTTAAGAACTTTTTCTGGGGTGGTAAACCTACAAAGTTTAAAGACAGTTACTACTTACGAAGCAGGTTTTCCTTTTGTCCCAATGTACTCCACTTCATTTATTTTGAATGTCGTCTTTTTAGATTATAGTATCTTATAGGAGCTATTTGGGAAGGTTTTGATAGATTTTATTAACAATTTGTGATTTGCTGCCTATAATACTTTAGAAATAGGCCGAAAAGGCAAGAATCTGAAGTAGTCTAGTTTGCAGATGGCAGTTGTACCACTCATCAGAGAACTAATTGCTTATTCATAAGTTAAATATTGCCGGCCTCACCATGGATCTTCCAGGCACACAGTTTTTCTGTCTTTTTTGTGAAACCAGTTGTCTCTGTCTCCTCCATTTTCCCATCAAATGATTCATGAGGGGCTGACTTATGTCATCTGTTTTTCTCTAAGGAAGTTTCATGGAAGCCGTATTTCTTCAGTAGTGCCTACGTATCTACATACCTGATGACACTGTTATAAACTGGATTGTTTGACATTCTAAAGACTGTCTAGCATGGCCTGTGTTTGTTTCCTGCCACATTTTTTAAGAATATGCAAGCAGTCATGTTGGATCAGAGAACCAGTGTAGTTAGTAGTTAGATTGTTGGACTGTGACTATGAAATCCAGGTTGTAGTTCTTCACTGAACCATGAAATTCACTAACTTGTCCATTTGATCTATCTCATAGGATTATTGTGAAGAGACAGTGAGAAGGAAGAATCCTGCTTTAGCTGTATAAATGTTGCTAATCAACAAATCCAGAGATCCATTTTTTTTATAATACTTCTTCCCTAAGTCTTCAGGAAGATTAGGGAAGCTCGTAAATGCATGAAGACACTTCCCTTGCCAATTCTACTGCACTTGAAATTATTGCCTAGCATCCAAGGCATTATTCTTTTGTGAGTTAGTTGGTTATTTTGAGTTAACTATCAAGCTGTAGATTGGGATAGGCTACTTGAAATCCTTTCAGATGTTTTGTACTGCAGCTTCTTTGAGGCACATGTAGAAAGGACAATGATCAAGAATTTTGGGAAATGTAGGTCAAAATATCCAGAAGGCACCAGATCGCCTATTCCTGTTCTATAGCCCTGTTCAAGCATTCCTGTATGAATTTAATAAAAACACATGACCTGTGCTCTCCAGTGTCATCTGTTAGCCCACCACCATCTTTGTGCAGATGTCTGAAGAGATGTGTGGAACTGCATGTTCACAGGTGTCAATGTGAAGGACCCACAGAGTGTTCTGGCTGACATGGAGACTTAGGCATTTAACAACTGTGTGTGCATAGCTCACCTTTTTTAGAAATAAGGTGCACAGGGCTCAGGATTCTTTTTTATAAGAAGAGCTACACTTCCTGAAGCCTTGGGGAAGTTTGCTTTTCTCCCCTAAATTAAGGCACATAGACTCCACCCAAATTTGGTGGGCATTGCTGGTTCTTTTAAATCTGGTGGCATAATTGCTGCTTTTTTTTACAGGTAAACAAGAGTGAACAATTTACTTTTAAGGAGGTTTGTGTTTTCTTGGTGGTTTCTGGAAGGATGGTTCTTAAAATCAAACTATGCAGCCCTGCACTCACCTTCTTACCACCACTGTGGCCAATTCACAGAGACCTGGCTGTGGTGTGCAAAGCCATCCCTACCTCTGTCTGTTTAATAGTTTTTCAGATCCACTGCCATCTTGGTTGGCTGGAAGACCTGTGATGTTCGTATATTGCAAGCTGGATCCAAAACTAGCAGTCTGCAACAGAAGAGCTTCTTCCATGTGTTTGGCACTTTTTGTCATGCAGAGCAAATCCGCTGGCAGAAAAAGGATGGACTGAATTTTGGAATTCCCTCTGCCCCATACCTTCTTCACTATTTAAAGCAAGGATGGGAATTTTTCAGCCTATGGGTGTCATGGGCCTAGCTAAAAGAGGCTCAGAGCAGACATAGGACCCTCCACTGAACCCATTCACATCCCTAGAAATTTCTTTAATTAATAATTAAGAAATAAATAAATAATTTAATTATTAATTAAAGAAGTTACCAAAAATGTTCATTTTGACTGAAAACATTGTGTAGGAGAGGCAGTTTTTCAACAAACACTATTTTGTTCCTTCAAACAGGAAGTGCACAGAGAGCTTCTGGTGGCATGTGGCAGTGCAGCCCATGCTGGATTGGGAAGAAGCAGAAATGGCCTTACAGCCCTCTGTGTCTCCCCATCCCTGGTGTAGAGGATTCTGCTGCCCACTTCTCCAGAGCAGAATTTCATAGGATGGAGGTAAAATTGGCAAATGTTTCCTCCCTGCTTCTGCTCATAGGCATATCCCATGTGTGGATTTGGTATGGGATGCTTTTTCTGGCAAGAAGAAAATCTGGATCTGTTCCCCTGGAAATAACTGTGCCAGACTTGTAGTTGTAATAAATCTGAACTTTAATTTGCTTGCTTCCACTTCATTCACAGCAGTGAATATTTGCATCTTAAAAATTGAAGGTGCAAGAGAGCGTCTAACACATATTTCATATGACCTTCTAATGCTTGTTTAAGGAAGACTTTCATGCTGATCATGAATTCTTTATCTCTGCCATTTTGTTGCATGCAGTTAGAGCAGTGGTTCTCAATCTGTGGGTCCCCAGATGTTTGTGAACTTCAGCTCCCAGAAGCCCTGAGCATTGACCATAGTGGCTGGGGCTTCTGGGAGCTGAAGTCCACGAACAGCTGGGGACCCACAGGTTGAGAACCACTGAGTTAGAGCTTTGCTTGGACACCTGTGCACTGATCTTAGTTACCATGTGAAGTTTTTGCATTGCTGCAAACTGTATTAACTGATCCTGTTGCTACTCTTCCGTAATGTTTTATCACACACACACACACACACTCTTCTCTCATGATATACTGATTAGGTTTAGAATGCCTCTTCATTTAAGCATAGTACATGTCAAATGTTATCTATATACCCTAAAAGTACTAAATTGTGACAGCCCTGGATAGTACGTGGATGGAAAACTGTCAGCAAATACCAGATGCTTTAGGCCACAAGTGTCAAATATAAGGCCTGTGGGCTGAATCTGGGTTGCCAGGCCATTTCATGTGGCCCTCGCACCTCTCCTGCAGCTGCAGCACTCCCCCCACCTGGTGAACCTGATTCCCACATTGTAGGCTTCAACTGCTAGTATTCTGAAGAGAGTCCCAGCAGCCAGCACTCGTGGTCTACTTCTGACTGCTCCTCTGTCCAAGTCTTGCCATGAGAACATTGCTGCAGGTTACCATGGCAACGTTCCATGTGGCTTGCAAGAGTTGGACAGAGGAACAATCATAAGTAGAAGTAGATTATGAGTGCTGGGTGCTGGGACCCTCTTCAGAATACTGGCAGTTGGGGCCTGTGATGGTGCAGATTTGGCTCACCAGGTACAGAGAGGGGCAGGGGGGCAAAAGAGCCACAGGGGAGGGAGGAGCAGAAAGAGGCACAGAGATGGTCTTGGGGCAGAAATAGGAACAGAGAGGGTCTAGGAGGCGGAAAGAGGCGTAGAAGGGGTCTCAACTGGGACCAAAAGGTTAAACAAAGTTAATGTAATAAACAGTGTTTGGTAATATCTGTCTGATGATTAAAAAAAGTAACTTTCTGTTTTCAAAACTCATTTTTCAATAAATTGTACAATAGTTGTACACATGAATATTTGCTTGCCATTATTTTTCCTAGACTTCTAGTTTCAGAGCTAGTTATTACTAAAACCAGTAATAATTAAATGCAGAGGCAATTATTTAATATGATGAAAGAGTATATACATTTATATAGTCTTACAGATACAACGAGCCCTTTTGCAGACAACCATAATGCTGATGCAGCCCAAGATGAAATTGAGTTTGACACCCCTGCTCTAGGCTGTATTTCAGAGGAAGGAATTATCAAAACCACCTCTCAGTATTCCTTGACTAAGAAAACCCTATGAAATTCATGGGATTGCTGGAAGTTCACAGGCAACTTAAAGGCACACACACATGCGTGTACACACATACTCTCTCTCACATCAAACTGTTGTGCTCTAATTCTGTTGATCTTATGTGTGCCTCTTCACAGGATGCTTTTCCTAGCATTTTGAGCAAGTAAAGATTGTCTTAAACATTTCAGTAATTTCAAAAGATAAAAATCAGCAGATTTTTTTTTTGTCCTGCAAAATTTCCACTGGAAAAATGGAAATGGCACGGAATGTTCTGTTTTCTTTTTCTCGACATTACATCTGTGTACATACCAGAAAAAGCAAACCTCTTACAAAGTCATCCTAGAAGATGTCTGTGCATCTTTGTACTGTTTTTCTTTTTTTTAAAGTCTAGTACCAGTGTGGTGTAGTGGTTTGGCTGTTGTACTACGACTCTTGAGACCAAGGTTCCAATTCCCACTCGTTGAGTGACTGTTGGCAAGTTATGCTCTCTTAGCCTCAGAGTAAGGCAAAGGCAATCCCTCTTTGAACAAATCTTGCAACCCTGCCCCTGTGCTAAGTTTGCCTTAGGTCACCAAAGTCAGAAATGCCTTAAAGGCACACAGTAGCAGCAAGCTTAATGTTCAACCTGTGCTGTGGCATATACTGTCAGCTCTCCACTTTCATCAAGGTTAGGGATATGAGACCCCACAAAAGTAGAAAAACCACAATAAAAATGCAAATGCTGTTTTTTAAAAAACAAAAAACCTGAGCACGCTTCTCTAGGAAGCTCTAGGTCCTCCAGCACAGTTCTATGGTCAGCCTCTGGCAGAAGAGGCCCATAGAGTTATGCTTGAAGACCTAGCAGCCCTGGCAGAAGTGTACCATAAAATCGCACTGGAAGACCAAGAGATTCTTAAAGAAACATTTTTTTTTCTATGTGGGGCAGGCTCAGTAAGGTTTTTTTAAATAAATAAAATAAGCTGTGAATAATCAAATCCACAAACACTGAACCCACAAAAATGGAGGCCAACTGCAGTCACAAAGATGTGTAATACAGAACATGAGTGGGTTTCTGTTGTATGCTTTGGAAATCAAAAGAAAATGTGACCAAAGACAACTTAGCTGAAAAAAATACGCTAGCAGAAGTAGTTTTAAATATTGAGATATGGTATGAGGTTTCAGCAGAGGTGGGAAAAGTGATGTTGTGTGCCAGTACTTGTTCACTTTCACTTTTTTTTTAAGGATGAGCATTCTTTAGAAATTTAGGTGCATCAGGATCAACATTTATGTCCACTTAATAGTAAAGTAATTCTTTTGACTTTAGGCAGACTATATAGCAGGGATGGGGAAATGACAGCAGTTGGGGTGCTGCGTTGCCCCCTTACAGGACTGGGGAGGGGGCTTCCCCCTCTGCCATCATGCTTCCCATCTGCTGTTTTTTTAACTATTTTGGAAAAAAAAAATCTTAACACAGAATCCTCATGCGAGGGAATGTGATGGGCAACATTGCTATACTCACCCCTCAGGCTGTTCCAGACCTAGGACAAGTGTTTTTAAACCAAAAGTCAGTTGTTGTCACATGCCTTCAAACTGACTCTGACTTTGCAATGCTATTATACAGTTTTCTTGGCAAGATTTGTTCAAAGGAGGTTTTCTGTTGTCTTCCTCCTAAGATGAGAAAGTGTAATTTTCTTCCTGGTTTTAAAAAAGGTCTTTTCATGGCACTAGATCAGCTCAAGGGGAACAAAAACGTGATGAAACATGGGACATTTTAGGTGCTAAGACACCATGTGGTCAGTCTGTGGCCTGCTGGCTGCATATCACTTAACCTGTTTTACAAGCACTGAGTGGTTAAAATCTGCTTGGGGTCTCATGAATTAAACAGTGCTCCCAGACTCTGCTTTCCTAAAGTGTTGAAACATTCCTAATTCAGGCTGACTTTGATTCTAGTTTCTAGGAGTATATGAAGTTCCATTGGCAAGTGAAGTTTATTTTGCTTAACATATGCTAAGAAGTTCCCATTTTGTCGTAACAGTCGCAAAAGGCCATTTTCCTGTTTCCTACAGTAAGGTTTTTGTTTGAAATGCTGCCTACATTGGCTGAATACCATTTGAACATGGGTTTGTTTGTTTGTTTATAGTATTTCTGTATCACCTCCTAGCCTACAAGGGCTTCCAGGGCAATGAACAAATAAAAATTAGGACAATACAAAGATAAGACATTTTAAAAACACATTAAAATATTCTTCCTAAAAGAGTCTAAAAACAATCTTAAAATCCAGTTTTGAAACAATTAAACGGCAGTTTCCTAGCTTATTCCAAAGTTGGTGGTAATCATTTCCCAGTTTGAACAAAACAGGAGTTAATCTGAAAGTTTCACATTATATTATCCATGCAAAAAGTTACAAGGGAAGCAGGTGCACATGTTTAGACAAATTTTATTCATGCTTGAGCTTACTAAGCAAAGGTGTGATTGTCCAGACTGGCTAGTAGTTAGCATTGAGGCTTGAGCAGTGAAAAATATGGCCAGTGAGTAAATGAAAAATATATGTAAAGTTTTAATTACATCCAGTTCTAGAAGATTCACCCAGAAATGTTGCCACAAATCACCATGACAGATAGCATAGAAACTCATCCTCTCTATAACAAGAAGAATCAACTCAGATTGTTGTCAGTATTTGTGATTTGTGTGTCACTGGTGACTGCTTTTTGTGTACATTTATTTTTTGCGTCTTCCTGAATCTTTTTGTCTGTTCATCCAGAGAGGTATGCAGTAACATTTACAACATAAGGTCCATAGAAAATGCTTGACCATATTGTTTAATTAAGGAAACAAGGAGAAGAGAAGTAAAGTTGCTGGCTACACATACTAGCAATGTGGGCAAATGTGACTCTGACCCCTGTGGGCCTGAGTAGTATTGGACTTGAGATCCTGACGTTTATCTTGTTATGTATTATTAAAGGTAGGTGGTGCTTAGTCAAGGATGGTCCTGGTTTCAGGGAATATCTTGATGTTATTTGGCAATGGTCAGTTGCCACTGACAAGATGAAGGCTGATGACCCAGCCTTGTTGATGAATCTGTCAAGTACTGGCTTTAGATGCATTGTTACTGCTTCAGATGATGGGAAACTATGTGACTAGCCTTAAAAAAGAATGCTTGGTTAAGTGGGAATTAGAACTGGATGTATTACAGCAAATATATTTTAAAGCTTGTAAATAGCATGCTGATGATCTGATTGGGAAATAAGTCCACAAAAATTACTCATCCTTTGATTTACACATACCCTTTTGTACTTATTTATAGGATTTAAATACTCTGAAAACAACTTTGTCTATAAAAACTTTCTTGTGTAGTCTGGCAGAGAGTGTTACCGCAAGATCTATGTGTGTGTTTTAAGAAATGGTTCAGACATTGTAGCGCCTGCATGAAACTGCTGTCAAAATGTCTCTCTGACACACTGACCTTGGGATGAGAGGCAGAGGGGATGCACAGAGCGCTTTTGTTCAGTGAAGTGAGGTGGAAATTTTTAAAGAAAATTTCCACTGTGATACTTTCCAGCAGAAAAATGTTTACTTTTCAGAATGCAATGTTACCAATTCCTTTATGCTACATAATAAAAGAGGACAAATTACAGTAGTCAGCCAGAATGTGTAGCCAAATCTAAAATCAAATTATAATTCACCTTTTCAAGTAATATTTCCTAACAAGCACATATTTATATACATGGATTCCATTTCTTTGAATATACCATTTAACACTGAGCATCTTCTGAATTTTTTTCCTAGTCATATTTCAGTTTTGACTCCTGAAATAATTTTATGGCTTTAAAATTTACATTTATATAGTTATTTTAGTCAAATAAACTTTCTAAATCCCATGCCCATTAATTTAGGGCAATGGAAAAATCCATATTGCTGTACCTTGTTAGATTTGGGAGTTAGTTGTTCTGGTGTTCCAGAACAGGAAACTTTGGTTCCTTGTGCGTGGTAGAGCCATAGGATTATGAGAAGTCCCAGAGTTCTTACACTTTGCACACAGTTCTTGTTTTGAAGGGATGTAGAAGGCAACAGGAACTTTGACTGTTGTATGTCTACAGAACTAAAATGTTAATCTTGAGGATAATACTGGTGAAAGTATGTGTGGAAGTGACAAGCAGTAATGTGAGAGCTTATTTAAAAAAAAAAAGAATTTTTAAGACAAGATTTTAGGTTTTTATTTGATAGAATTGCCCTTAACCTAGGAGTCCCTCCCACAATAGTAATACTACTATCAACAAGTTCATATTTGAGAAATGTAACCAAATTATAGGAGATAATTGTGCATTTTATCATCATTCAGTTTGATGACTGTTGCTAGTTTTGAGAAATGTGGTACTTATGGCCTCCTTACAGGCTGAACTTGGTTCTAACTTCTGTGAGGAAAAATATGTTTCAATGAATTAATGGTTCTTACCCTTTTCTTTATTGAGGACTCCCTCTAAATATAATTTGTTGGCTGGGACTGCCAAGGCAACTCAACATTTAAATATTTAAATTTAGCTTTAAATATTCAAATATTTATTTATTAAAGGCTTCTGGAGACCAAGATTCAAATCATCACTCAGACATTGGCTGACCTTGAGCAAGTGACATTCTCTCAGCCTCAGTGGAAGGCAAAGGCAAACCCCCTCTGAACAAATTTTGTGGCCAAAAAAAAAAGCCCTGTGATTGTTCACAACAACAGAATGTCACTGACTCGGGGGGCTTCTTTTTCGCCATCATCTCTCTCCCTTTTGAAAACTGACTTATGGCGACCTTAAGGCAAACCTGTCATGGGGTTTCTTGGCAAGATTTGTTGCCTCTGCCTTTCTCTGAGTCTGAGAGAATGTGACTTGCCTGAAGTCATCCAGTGGGCTTTCATGGCTGAGAGGGGATTCAAATCCTGGTCTCCAGAGTCATAGTCTCTGACAAGTGGAACACAGCATCAGGCGTGCACACATGTCCAGACTGCTCCCTTGTCTGCAAATGAGGGAGCTGTTTCAGTACCCACAACCCCTCTGTTGCTACCGCTGCAGATGGTGTCAAGCAACAGGGCTTTGTGGATCCCCTGTGAGGGTCTGGGGACTCCTAGCAGTCTGCAGACCCCAGTTTAAGAACCACTGACTTAATGTAAAAGCACCATTCTGGATGTAGAATATGTAGAGAGCACAAAATGCTACATTAGTTAAGACAGTTTACATAAAATGTGGTTAGTTGAGATAAAAGACTTTCAAAATGAATAGGGATTGGGATGATCGCCCTTGGCAGGGAGGATTTGGGCCCAGACATACAGTTGGTTCTGTATGTTTGCGGGTTTAACTTTTACAGATTTGATTATTTTCAAGTTTCTCCAACCCTGCCCCCCCACCACTTTTTTTTCTGCAGGGACCTTTCAGCAGCTCCAATTAGGCCATGCAGCACTTTAAAAACCTGCCTGTGCTCGTTGTCCTCCTCTCCTGCGATCTGGCCAGCTAAGGACAGATCACAGCCCAGTTTCTCAGCATCATAAACTCTCTGCCAGTGGTCCCCACACATCCAAGCAAGAAGATGCATGAGAGAGAAAATACAGAGGCACGATGCCAACCCACCCCCTTTCTTCTTTCCCTGACCTAGTATAGACCCTAGGTACCTGCTGTCTCTACCTTGCCTTGGCCCCCTTCCCACAGACACACATGTTTTGATATTCACAGTTTTTCACCCCTTTACGAGGGTCTTGTGCCCCTAATCATAGCAGATATGGAGGGGCAATGCTATAGATGAACAGGGCAGAACGTTTTTGGTTATACATTATCGTTTGTGACTTTGTTTGGTTTTCAGGCCTTCAAATATGCCCTTTTGGAAGCTTTTGTTTCCTATTTTAAGGACTGATAGCAAATACATTAGTTTTGGGTCTCTACAATGGCAGTATGGTATATTGTCTAGAATGTAAACTGTTCTCAGTATATTTGGCCATTGAATCATTCTTAGTGCTTAATACTGAATTACTGTTTTCAACCCCCCTGTCTTTTTTTTTCCATGCTTGATTTTTGCCTTTTGCTTATTGATGATTTTTGAGAACTTGGAAATCTCCAAGTTCTATATGCTTTAAAGTGTGTGTGGGAATTGTGCAGGCCTTTACATTTTGTTGGAATGCAACTTCCAGCATCTATCATCATTGATAGATATGGTTGTTAGGGTTTGCAGTCCAACAACATCTGGAGGCCTGCATGACTCTTTTCTCTGACATAAAGAAACACATACTTTTTTGCCCTTTAAATCTTCCAGATAAACTGTGTGAATAACTTTATCCATGTTGTATCCACTCCTTCCTGCCTAGCCCAGTCACTTGGGAATTTGTGGAGAACAGCAAAGACTTTTGATTCTTAGAAACTTATAGAGCAGGGCATATTGAAAAATTAATGTTCTGATTGTTGTTACAGTTTGTATTTTATGTATTTTATGAGTCAGTTATGTTTTGGCAAACGCATCGTAGAAGCTGAACTGTTTACTAAGTGGAGTTTAATGAAGTTTGATGAAACAAGGCAAGCTGTACCACAGATGAGATGGAACACTTGTTTTTAGGAGCTCGGGTTTTCTTTTAGAGATATTTTCTGATGAACTCACTGCACTTTTCATACAACGGAACCTTTAAGCCTTGCACTGAACAGAAACAGGTTTGTGTTTTTAGGGAGATATCTTCTGCTTTCAAACAGAGGACCAGACTATGTTGCCTTTCTTTTACTGCCTTTGTTCCCAGTGAATTCATGGTCATTGGAGATGTGATCTGACAAACCTATTTGGATAGTATACAGACCCTTCCTCTATACCACTTAGAGCAAAAGTATTTTAAATTTTGTAGGAAGTCTGAATTTAGTGTACTGTTTGGCCAAACTATCAAAGTACTTAGAGTTTGAAAGTGGGATATGATACCTCTGCTTCTGACCATGGGATCAATGTGATAATAGCAACCAGAACTTCAAAACTGTGTCAGTCTTGTTCCTTCACATATCAAAGCCACTTCCAAACTCAGAAAGGTAAATTTATAGCTGCGTTAACAGGAAGTGTGATCTATTTTGTGTTTTTATGTATGAGAATATCTTACTATTCTGTAGGCCTTGTTATTTAGAAATTTCTTCTCATTAGAAGGAAAATTTTATCATCCAGAGCAGTAATGTCCTCCTCATTGAGAGCTGTATCCAGATTAATTTTTGTTTCTGGATCCTGCTTCAACTTAAATAAGGGATATATATGCTTAAGTTAAAATATTGATAATATTTTCTGCTTAATGTGATCTTGTGTCTGTATTCTATCTGCAAAAAAAAATCTCTGTTCGCAATGTAATTGCCATGTATCACTGAAACGATCTATATGGCAGCAACTGTAGATTAAATTGTATAAGGAATTTATTTAGTAAAACTGACAAGTGTTTAATAGGCTTATCACTAAATTTTATACAAATGTTAGCAGAGTCATCACTAGAAATTGATCAGTGCTTAGAATTAATAAGTATTTATGTTTTGTTGTGGCTTAGTTCTGTTCCAGTTGAATGAAAATACTTTAACTTTAACTTAAGCATATATATCCCTTATTTAAGTTGAAGCAGGATCCAGAAACAACTTCAGTGCATCAGGACCTGGTTGGAGTGCATGTAAAACTTGATAAAATTTGTTTAAAGACTTGTCTATTTGAAATGTTCTATTCTGAAAACCAGGCAGAAAGAAAAACAAATGTAGACATATCAGACAGCAGCAATGTGATGTTCCACAGATTTGTGAGGGCTTTTGAGCTAATTATATATAAGCAAAGGATTTCCGAAGATAATCACTCGGGGAGCCTTCTCTGAAAGCTGGCTGCTGATAATATGTAGCTGAAGGTCAAATCTTCTATACTGAAGTGAGGAATGCTTAAGTCGTATGTTATAAAATGAACTGTTGGAATCACTTTTAAAAACATAGCTCAAAAACAGTGTTGAAGAATTGTTAAAGTTAAAGAGCATGTTGGTTTGTAACTTCTCTAGTTGTGAATCTCAGCAAAATGCCATTACATTGTATACAAATTACTATTTTGTATTGGACACACAAAATCTACCAAAGCTTACCAAAGCTTACTAAACAGATTTACTTGCAGCCTTGAATGCTGTAGAATAAAATTTGTGATATTGACAAAATGCGATGATTGCAATTATTTGTAGCTTTTGATTATTAACTAAATATACACGTTCTTTTCAGTATACTGAGTTGAAGTTAATCAAAACTGTGAAGCTATATAGTTTTGTACGGCATTATATAAGTTAGCATTGCATAAATTATGTTAGCATTGTATAAATTATGTTACTAACTTTGAAGAAACACATAGAAACACAAATTTTGGCAGTGCAATGGCAAAGAAAAGCAAATGCAGGATACGCAGCAGCAGGGGTGACATGAGGCTTCCCAACAGGTTCACAGAAGGCCAGTGAACCTCCCCAGTTCTAGATGTTATCAGCTCCTGATGTAGGGCATACTTTCAGGAGCAAGGTTACATAGAGTGAGCATCAAGTTCAGTTCACAGACTTGATGGTTTAATTGAAGATACAGTTGGTCTCCCATCAGATTGAGATGAATTGGTACTGGTGAGTGAATGTAAAAATGCATTTTTTGTGTTACTAACGGGGAGTGAATGCAAATACTTTATTGTCACGTTATAGCACCTTGCAGAAGTATTCTACATTTTGTTGTGTTACTTCCTGGGACAATGTATATGAAGTGTTAACAATATCAGTTAAATCCATTCCAGGTTGTAGCACACCAAAACATGGATGGTGATGAATATTTCTGCAACCTGCCAGTTGCCAGGTTATTAAAATGTTAAAAGAGATTTTGAGTGGCAATAACTCAGCAAGATATATGGAAACAGGATCTTGTAGAGCTTACCTCCAGAATTATGTGTTCCTATTACTGTGTAGAATTTCAGCCTGTATTCTGCAGATCTTTTATTTTATTAGATTTTTATGGGTTGATTCCTCAAGCAGCAACATGAGAATTACAACTTTGGCCTTTTTGGATGTTGGTGAACTGTCAAATCAACATCAGTGTTCCACTGGTTTTCTGAACTCTGCACTAAGTCTATATTTTTTAGCATCAACATACTCAGTCATCATTATGTCCTTGGTGTTGATATGTAAAACACTGTTTTTTGTGTTCCTCTTCTTTTGTTTTCTTCCTTTGACACTCTAATCTTTCACCAACATGCACATTCACTGTCTAATACTGCCCCAAGGGATGTATGTCTAAATAGGTTGGTAACCTTTTATCTCAGTCTGTATGACATGATTTGATTGGGCTGTGGTTTTTCTTAGTGTATGGCAAGTAGCGATGTTTAGTTAATTTTCTTCATATCTGAAAATTTGTTTGTATATGAAGGAGCATTTCTAAGGAAGTATTAAGAAGAAGTGTCTCTGGTATTAATGTTAAGACAGTTACAGCTATTAACATTAGGAACATGCTGCCTTGGAGTGTGGTGGAGTCTCTTCCTTTGGAGGTTTTTAAGCAGAGGCTGGATGTCCATCTATCACAGTGGTTCTCAACCTGTGGGTCCCCAGATGTTTTTGGACTTCAGCTCCCAGAAGCCCTGAGCATTGACCACAGTGGCTGGGGCTTCTGGGAGCTGAAGTCCAAAAAACATTCGGGGACCCACAGATTGAGAACCACTGAGTGCTTTGGTGTGTGTTCCTGCGTTGCAGGCGGTTGGACTGGACTGGACGGCAGTTGTGGTCTCTTCCAGCTCTATGATTCTATGATAATATTTCTGATATAAAGTAACTTGTTGTTGTTGTTTAAAACTTTTGTCAGCTAGCCCTGTAACTCATTTATTAATTTACGTACTTGAGTGTATTCTAGCCAGAACATGTGCTGACTTCAGCTTCAGCTCACAATCAGGAGCTGCAGAGGTGGTGTGAGAGATCAGTGTGTTCAGTAAGAATATGAAAGGACCCGCAGAAATCTCTGAGAAATAATCCTAGTGCTCCTGTTGATATCCTTAAATTGAGAGTGCTGATCTTAACATTAGGGACCAAGTGTAACATTATGTGTATATATATAATCTGGAATCTCAGTAAATTTCAGAGCATGTTGATGGGGGTGCTACTAATAAGCTTGTGATGTTAAAATGTTCCAGTAACTTTCCAGTCTAGAATCTTTTCTCCTTTGTTTATTATGCAAGAATTTTACAAAGCGAGAGAAAGAAAGAAAGAAAAGTACAATTAAAAAAAAAATATATTTCTCTCAAAAGCAATCAGATGTCCAAATAGGAATCCATATGAACTGGATGAGTGTGTGTGTGTGTGTGTGTGTGTGTGTGTGTGTTCCTTCCAGTAGCCTGTTGACTTGTGGCAACCTCATGAATTTTATAGGGTTTTCTTGGACGAGGAATACACAGAGGCTGTTTTGCCAGTTCAGATACTGAACAGAGCTGACATTGCTTAACTTCCAGGGTTTGATGGGGTCTGATACCTTTAGGGTATTTAGGCCCATGACACACAATCAAACTTTGCAAAAATGGTAAGGTCCTCCAGCCATTGAGAAGTAGGAAGAGGACATTTATCTATCTGGTAGCATAAGATACAAGAACACAGAGAATAAAATTATGGCAATCAGTTAATTTACGTGGGGTTGGTAGGTATTTAAATACATCTGCAAATTTCAAAGATACTGTTATATACAATTAATACAATTGATAATCTCCCCTCAAAAGATGCTGCAGTTACATTTAGAAGCCTGAGCATTTTGTTCCATTGCTTTACTGTTCTAATAACTCATGGAAATAATACTATAATTGCTAGATTTTATGATGGCGTTGATGTGCACAGTGCTTTACTGTACAAGAGGATAGGTCCCTGTTTGCAAAGAGTTCATAGCTTAAAATTCAACATAAAAGAAACAGGCTGTTTCAATTCAGTCTAGTTAGTAGTAAGGTTTGAGGAGGAGGGACTTGTGCCAAAGGCTTCACAGAGGAGGTTGATTTGATAATGGATTTAGAAGGAAATGAGAGGTGGCATCATACAAGTTTTCTGGCAGTTCCATTCATACAGGGCAGCATGGGAGAAAAAGTAGAGTCTCTTGAGGAATTCGATCATGAAGAATGAAGAATTCCCACAGAGACAAAGAAATCAAAAGGAAGAGCTCTTCCACCTATGGAAACATTGAAAAAATTATTACATAGAGCAGCAACAAATCTCCCAAAGGCAGACAAAAATTCTATTTAACATGTAAAGTAAATAAAGTAGTAGTAGGAGATGGGTATCAGAGGCCAGAAAAGTTTCAGAACAATGAATGTGTGTTGGTGTTTCTAGGACTAAAATGTGTGCCATACAATGAATGTGTATTGGTGTTTCTAGGACTAAAAGATCGCCTTCTGTATTTTCTTTTTCGAAATTGCCACGTGTACTAAATGAATAAATGACCCTTGGTTCAGTTAGGTAAAGGTTACCTTCTTTATTAAAAATGATTACCAAAAATGATTAAAAAGCTCTACATTGATCAGAGTGCATAAAGTATTTTAAAAATTGTTAAAGAAAATATACTCTTTAAATTGGATTTCTATTTTTATGGTAAAAAAAATGTAATATTGGCTCTTTGTGGAAAATCAAGTTAATGTCAATATAAATATAACAGACTAGTGTATTTACCCAGCATTGCCCGGAATTTTATTTTTCTCTTAAAAACTCACCCAATTGTCTTCTCCAGTACCTGTAACTTTTTCCTATATTTCCCAATGTAATCTGTATTCAGAGTTATTTACATACACAGTTTGGGTTCCTGAGAGAATATACTATCTTCCTCCTTACTGCTAGGCCTCATCTCCATAGCAACCAGCCTATTCTAGTACCTGTAACTTTTCCCCATATTCCCCAATCCAATCTGTATTTAGAGTTCTTAACATACAGAGGTTGGGTTCCTAAGGGAATACACTGTCTTCCTCCTTGCTGCTAGGCATCATCTCCATAGCAACCGGCCTATTCCAGTACCTTTAACTTTTCCCCATAGCCCCCATTCCAACCTGTGTTGTCTGGTGATGTTGATGTACTGATTTTTTATTTTTTGCTTACTGTTGAATTTGTGAAATAGCTTTATATTTTTCTGAAAGCATTTTTTGGTTTGAATTTCAGCTTCTCACGTATGGAACCCATACAATCTACTGTGTGAGGTGAGAAGACCTTGTAACTATTTTGTGTATGTTGCTTTAATTTTTCTCAGAAAAGCCTCCTAAATGTTTTCTGGCATCCTTATTGATGGTAGGCCTCATCTCCATAGCAACTGGCCTGAGACCCAAGAGCTCTCTGGCTGAGAATTCTAAAGGCCCCTCCCTAAACTGCCAACCCCAGGATTCCATGGAATCTTCACAGTCAGCCAATCATATGAGGGCTTTGCCTACCTGACGCAAACTCACAGACAAACATTGACTTTTATATAGTAAATATAGTTCTGTAGCAAATTTATGAGTTAAATCTGTGCCTCTACCAGTTACACTTGAGTATAGGAGGAGGCTCTTAAATACAGATGAAAAACCAGTTTGGTCATTTCTCAGATAGGAATACTGATAGCCTGTTAAATTAGGCCACTGGAGACCAGGGTTCGGATCCCCACTCAGCCATGAAAACCCATTGAGTGACCTCGGGCAAGTCATACTCTCTCAGGCTTGGGGGAAGGCAGTGGCAGACCCCCTTCTGAGCTAATCTTGCTGGAAAACTGCATGATAGGCTCACCTTGGGGTTCCATAAGTAAGAAATGCCTTGAAGGTACACAACAACAAACCAACCGTAGGCATTTCATTTTTACCCAGTATAACTGGATTTCTCAGTTATACTCAGACCATATTTCTACCTGTCAGTCATGAATGTGCAAAATATATTTGGTGGGAAAAAAAGATTAAAGGCCTAAGTGTAAGAATGAAACCGTGTAAATTGTATTTTATTTAGGAGTAAATTAACATGGCTTAATGAACAGATTCACAGCTTTGTTTAGGGAAATCTGCCCTATTTACCTTACTGTTTTAAGTTACCTTCTCTAAAATCTTCAGTAGGAGCTTGCAACCCTTATTGACACCTCTCCCTCCCTTCCCACACACAAAAAATGTTTTTGACTTTACCACAATCATTAACCAGAAACGGGTTTGTAGGCTAAAGCTGAAAATTTTCACAGGTGCAGAGGCATTTACACCTTAGAAAAGTTTCACAAGCTTGAATAGTTAATGTTAAAAGGCATTCCCTAAATAGTAACCATTTTTGAAAATCAAATATAGTGAAATCTAACATTCAGAACATATTTAATAAGGGTGAATAACATGTAACAAATGATCTTGATTATCTGTTTTTTTCCTAAAATGTTGCTGAAGATGTCCATAACTTTGTCCCTAGGAGCTCTGACAGTACAGCTTGGAAGAATCATTTTTGAGGGAGGGAAGCGGTATGTTTTATGTGGTTTTAAAACTACTACTATGCAGACAGAAGAGGAAAGGCAGTGACAAATGTGTTTGTTATATTTTCCCCGTTCTGCCTTTTTTTCCTTCTTCTCCCATTCTGAATATATGCTAGGTAATTTAAAAGAGAGTGACCTCTCTGTAGTTGTCATTATCACTTGCATTCACAGCTCTGACAAGCCCACAAGAAGGGCATAAGGAAGACAGTCATCTTGATATTTCCTTTTACAGTTGGGAATATATTGGTCTGGGTTTTTTTTTAAATGTGTGAATCAAAATAAACAAAATTCTTTTCTGCTTGTGTACAAGCGCTAAATACTTACGTTTTACAACAGAGCAGAAGGGTCATTAGTTATTCTGCTCTCTGCTATTTCAGTACTGTTGAAAGTACTTTTGATCTCTCAAAATTCTTAGTGGTTCGCACTCCTTGTTATACTCCCATAGACTAAATCCCACACTTAGGTGTACTATTCTTTCAGTCTCAGAGTTTCAGGAGCCCCTTCAGGAATTTACTTGAATATGTGAAAGCTAAACTAAGTAGCTTTCTCTGATCTGCTGCTTAGGTGCCCATATCCTGTTCAGTCCTTTGCATTTTTTTCTTAAAGGTACGTTGAGAATTTCTAAGATGGGTTGAAGGAAACACTTAGAAGCTTCTGTCGTTGGAAACCCTGGTAAGGGAGAGTTCCCAACTGTATAAAAGTTTATAAGTATATCATGTATAGAGTACTTGGAAATCTTTCCAGACCTTCAGATGAACAGTGTGAAGTTCTGAAGAGTCAATGTACACGGTGAGGGTGAGACTTGTCTTGAGCACAGGGAGACAACAAAGGACAGCTCATCAGGTAAGATGGAGAGGATAGAAAGTGAGGAAGGTGAATTGACAACTGGCAGGGGAGACTAGGTGAACAGCAGAGCAGGGGCTTTCTGTTTTAGCACTGAAAGGATAGAAAGTCTTTGGCAGAGAGTGAGGAGTAGTGAAGCACCAGGACAGTCCGCAACAGAGTATTGAAGAGAAGAGGACCTGTGAGTCAGGTGTGTTGGTGAATCTTGGCTGAATAAGCAAAATAATATGATAAAACATGATGAATCTTGCTGTTCTAAACTTTTTTCTTTTGTTCACAGATTGTATTCCCCATTCAACTGAAGTGGAATGAAGGAACAAATTATGGGATTGCACTCAAGATAACGCTTCTGGAAAGGGTGTCTCATGGCTCACTTCTCTTTGAGTGGTTTATATCTACACTTTTGATGGTTTTCATATCTGAAGGATTTATTTTCCATTTGGAAATACTTAAATAATCGTTCCTCCTTGGAGACAACTTCCTTCTTTTGAATGCTGTAAGACATGGGAGACATGGCTAATAACTCGGTAGCATATAGTGGTGTAAAATATACTATAAAAGATTCTAATCATGGAGACTTTGGTATTACACTCGAAGAGCTTCGTGACCTTATGGAATTGCGTGCTGCTGATGCTTTGCATAAAGTACAAGAATGCTATGGAGACGTGTATGGTATCTGTACAAGATTGAAAACTTCTCCAAATGAAGGTAAGGATAATTTTTCATAAACCTCAAATCACAGAATATATATTCAGATAGATAATGTTTTCTTGTGTAAATGTGTTCATGGTTTGCTAGATAATATTGATAATTGACATTAACAGTATTTTATAGATTTATTTGTTGATGTACAATTTTGTTTTCTGTCATATTCAGTTGATAAGCTAATAAGTGTAAATTTGAATTATGAAAGGAAAACCATCAGCTTAACAATTTTAAAAGTCTGTATTTTTTCCAGGGGTTTCTTGGTTCCTAAAGTCAACTTTGACAAGAGAATGGTAATTAAAAATAACATTAGCTAATCCAAATTAGAGTAGATCCACTCAACATTTACGTAGGTTCCATTGAGTCCATGGGTCTGTTCTAGGGACTAGCTTTGGGATCTAGACGATTGAATTTTTGATTAGTAAGATTTTTTTAACAGCTGTTCTGGAATTAAAATCAAAGATCTTGACTAAAGTTTGGTTCCCTATTTATGGCAATTTAGATGTGTGAACTCAGAAATTTTGGGCAGCTTTTTCAGATTTTGTACATAAAAAAAAAAAATGTCTCCCAAAGTGGAACCATGGGTCTAAATCCAATTGGTAGTTCCAGTTAAGAGTAGAACAGTTGAGTTCCCATTGATTCATTGAGTCTCCACTAGTTGGGACTAACAATTGGGGCATATAATTCCTGATTATTCAAGAAACTGATTTGTGTAAAATTCTAGGGCTTTGTTTAGAAAGTTGTTTCTAAGGTTAAGATTTATAAATTTGTATGAAATATCAAATTATATTGATAATCAGAGGTGTGACAAGACGTGATTGTCAGCTTTGGTTTGTGTCTTTTTCTTGAGTTAAAGCTGTTTGGTAACATAACTTCCTAGTGAGCATTGGTGGCAGTTTCAGATCTGTTCCCTTCAGTTGTGTATTTATGTCAACTTTACAAACAAAAAGTGATCTATTGACTTCAGTGTTTAAATGGAAACTGTGTGACAATATAGACCTGACCTTGTATATGCAACGTAATGTATATGTAATGTATATGCAGATGATAGAGTCTGAGTGTGATGTGTTCAAATGTAGTCTTCTAAGTTTTGTTTTTCTGTTTTGGAAAGAGGCTGTTAACGTTGAATATTGTTATATGAATTTATTCATTCATATTCCTATTCGTTTGTTATATGAATAATGTTAATGTTGAATAAAAAAAAGATGCATATTTTCTTAAGCAGAAAGACAGATATTTAAGCCGGGGCGGGGGGGAGGTGATCTTCAGCTTCTGTTTATTATCCATCTTTCTCCTCAATATTTCATAAAATAGTGAATTTGTCCATGTCCTTCTACTTGAGTTCACAGTTATTGGCATTTGGCAATTGAAGTTTGGCCACTGACCAATAAGCTTCCAATCAAGGGCTTCAGTATTTGCCCAAAATGGATAACAACATGTGGTGCCACCAGCTTAGCATAATTTCTAAGGTTACACAGTCATAGTATTTATTTTTGTAATTATTTTTGGAATCCCATTATTTACATATTGCCAGGTACAGTTACCTTGCAGTAAAAATTTTCATATACAAGATGAGACTTCCAACAACTTCAGTGTTCTGTAAATCTTTTTAGTTTCTCTGTCAAATACCGTTGGTTTGTTTGTCTAAGATGCATGCTACTTGCAGAGGGCAGGTAATATTCTTCTACTTTGTTTACAGTTCAACATTTTGTTCATAGTTTGACTTCCTTCCAAAGGTTGTGGAATCTGAAACGGTATTCATGAGGTGAAAATGTGCTGGAAAATCTCAGCCATACATATAGTGGAGTGGAGTTGGCAACTGGAATTTTGTTTATTTAAAAGTAACATGCTTCTTTAACTAAATTTGATTTCAGGGTAGTGCTGTCTACTCAGGGTGGGACTTAAGCATGCAGAACCTTTGGGAATAAAAAGTAAATACAAGTGTTAAACAAAAGTAGTATGAATCTTTGAATTAAGTGGGTGAGGGGCTTGTTCTCTCCTGTACCCAAGCACTTTGGAGCAGAATAATTATGCCTCAAATGAGATCTTGTGTTTCTGATACCTGTTAGACTAAACATTCTTGTCTTGAAATGTATGGAGATGAAGCTGTTTTGGGGATCCACTGGCCTGGAATCTTTTAGTATCTTCTAAATCTTTCTTCTCTGTAAAATGGATGTATGTTGTTATAATTTGGCAACCTGAAGGTAGAGGTGTTACGTTCTTCATTACTGATAATTTAGAAATAATACAATTCCTTCACATATATCAGGAAAAATCTAGTAGTATTAGATGTTCTGTCTTCTGAAGGAAAAAAAGGTTTCATTGAGTGTTCCTTGAAGTGAAGTTGGAACAGACAATGCAATGAGTAAATAGCACTTTTTAATAGTATGTAGAAGCAAGGCATGTTGTCTTCCTTCATTAAGCTGACAAGGAACTTACTCTTATTTTTTTCCCCTCAATTTTTGCCCTCCTTCCTAAAAGATAGGTAGAATCTTGAATCTTCATACTGAGAGGAGTTTCAGAAATGGTCAGGCCTGTATTGTCCTGATAATATTTCTATTTGCTTGATAACAAATGTTAATTATGAAAGGGATGCCAAGAAGCATCAACAGCAAAGCTGTTTAAATTCCTGAGAAGCTTTCAGTCCTTATGGTGAAGCACACAACTTGCTTGTTCATGTGCGCACACCTCCTCAAATACAGGTGAGATAAAAATGTGGTGGGATGTTGCTGCAGCTATTAGAAGACCACAGGCAGGCAGTGATAACAAGGCATGAAAGGAAAAAATTGGCCCTATTCCAGTTGATATTGTAAAATGAATTTAGCAAGCATAAAATCTGGTTGTCTTTTTATATGGTCCTGATACTTACTCTGTTAGCTTTTCCCAACAAGAGATGGATTACTCAAAGGTGAATTAATTTTAGAACTAGGGATACACACACACGCGCGCGCACACAAACACACACACACACACATCGCCATTCATAAGAAGGTATAGTGAAAGGCAGTGTGACCTCCATTTAATGTATAGCGTGTTGGGGAGGACGGGTTGTGTAGTGTGTTATATGGAGAAAGCTACCTAAGATTGATTTGGCTTAACTTATAGTTTTTAACATCAAATTGTATGCTTTTGTCATGTGTGTTGTGGCAAAGAATCTACAAGTTATTGGGGAATCCTGTGTTCTGTATTTGCAATTGTTGTACCATGCAAACGTTGGCATAATCCTCAAGCTTCTTTGAAGATGGGAATTACTCAGCAAATGCTAGTATGGCAGTAGGAGTGAATGTGCTGATGTACACACACACACGCGCGCTTCATTTTCTTGTAAGCTCGATTCCTCATCTGTATGAGAAGTACATGAATCCATGGGAAAAGCTCATGAAAACAACGCAGGTAGATGTGTAACATTCTGGGTGGCAGAGGTCTGCATATAGCCTTTTTTTTTTTTTGTTATAGCTTTGTAAAAAATGTACGTAAAATCTTTTTACATTTTCCATAGGTCCCTAACTTTGACAATGTGGGACATAAAGTGTATCTGATGTATAATTGCTTTCTGATATTCACCTAATGTAACAAACTTTAGGTTTTTATAGCTACTGAGGGGAAAGCTTTTGTTGTTGTTATTAAAGTGTGATGTACATCTAATAAACTACTCTGAAACCATTTTCTCTTTCTGTTATTTAGGCTTAAGTGGAAACCCAGCAGATATAGAGAGGAGAGCAGCTGTGTTTGGGAAGAACTTTATACCTCCTAAAAAGCCAAAAACTTTTCTTCAGTTAGTATGGGAAGCACTACAGGATGTTACTTTAATTATATTAGAAATTGCAGCCATAGTATCATTGGGCCTTTCTTTTTACCAACCTCCTGGCGGAAATGAAGCATGTAAGTAAACAACTGAACCATTTTTCATAATGAAAAGTGTTTCACAGTGCATGCAACAGAATAGTATTGAAAAGCCATGAAATCGTTTGGGTCTCTAGAACTTGGGGGGACGTGGCATGTGATACATCCATTCATATGATAAAAGATATTTGAATCATGTTCATCCATTTTCAGTATAGAAGGCATAGGCTTCTGTTGCCTATAACAGGGGTAGACAATTGCCATGGAAGCAGGGCGAGTTTTCACTTTTCCTCCTTCTCCCATGACTTCACTCTTAAATTTTGTGCGCGTCTAGATGTCATTTAGGCTGATTTTTTTAACTTGTTGTTTAAAGGGGTTGGAGTGGTGCAGGAGAAGTGAACCACAATATTTGCTGCTGGTTTGGTTTGTTTTTGCCAATTTTTGACATGGGTGAAAAATAACCTAAAAATAAATATGAAAATATTACTTACAGTTTTTCCAAACGCTGCAGGGTTGAGGTCTGTGAAACTGGGCCTTGGGACCACTTGCATCCTGGAATCTACATTTTCCACACCGTGGGTTTATAGTGATCATTGTTCCCTTCCTTGCCTTGTGTGTTAATCATAGAAGCAAGGAAACTATTAAAGCGGGTTTACTAATGTTGCAAAGTATCTTCAGTTAAAGCTGATAAGAGGTTGTTTTAAATTTGTTTGTACTGGCATCTTGATGTTTCTTATTGTTTAACTCCCGGCAGGAACTCCTTGTCATATCTTTAATTTATCTCCTGTTAAGGGAGCTGAAGTGATCAAGGCATGATAAGGGTCACTCATTGCCAGTTCTTTTTCTTGAGTATGAAAAGCAATAAATATTGAAATAAAAGCAAATCTTGGTAACTAGTGTAACATTTTAAAATGATACCAAGACTGGCAAATAAATTTTTCAGTACCTGCCACAACTGATTACAAAACGAGATAAGATGGAGTGAATATGTGCCCTGGGCACTACTGGAAACTTAGATTTCCCCATCAAAAGTTATATGGCAAACACCAGTGTAATATACCTGGACTGTATCCTGATGGATATGGTTTGAATCTATCAAGTTAACACTTGTTTTTCATTAAAAGAGCTACTATGCTCACTAAAGCCACCTAAATACCTTAAACGAAGTAGATGCTGTCTGAACTTGGAAGCTAAGTAGGGTCAACTCTGGTTAGTAATTCGATAGAGTCTACCAATGAATACCGAGTGCTGTTGGTTATATTTCAGAGGAAGGAACTGGTAAAACCGCCTCAGTGTTCCCTGCCTAAGGAAACCGTATGAAATTTATTGGCAACTTGAAGGCACGTATACACACACATACTCCCTAAAACCAAGGTCTACGCCTCTTTCTTTGTAGACTTAGCAATAGCCTGGGAGATGGACTGAATTGGGAATCTAAGTTATATTCTACTTTCTAAACACCCGCTTAGTTATTGTTACTTTTGCAATGCTTGTTCAATCCAGAATTTGTATCCAGACATAAATCTTGTCCATAGAGAGATTCTAGAACATAAAAATAAAATAATACCTCAGAAATCTTGTCATCATCCTAAAATGAATATGACAAAGCAGCAGATTAAAAGGGTTTTTTTTAAAATGTCTTCCTTCAAGCCTCCTCAATTTTTTTTAAAAAATCATAAATTATAAATTATTTCATGAGTAGTTCCCAGAGATGGGAAGAGGAAGGTTATTGATGTTTTATTAATATAGCAGTAGATAATCCATTGCCCTTTAAATTCCTTTGGACTGCAGTTACCATACTCTCCGACTAGGAGTTATGATCCATGTAGATTGCACCAAGTTGCCTTTCTCTGTTCTAAAAGAAAATGACTATGACAGGTTCCTGTGGGATTTGTTCTGTATTAGTGTTGAAAAAGCCTGGCTCATTATCACTCTAAGTAGATTGAGAGGGTGCTATTGCACTCACACCTTGTTGAAAGGCCTCCCATTATTTGAGTTATCTGATAGGTATTAGCAGAATGACAGTGCCTATGGCGGGTTTGACCTGTCTGTTAAATTGAATATTATATGAACTTATCAGCATCAATGTATACTGACATTATGCAGGTAGGTTGATGTTCTTTTTTTTAAACCTGAGATTCATTACATCGTAGGCAAGATTTGTTCCTTTTGAAAAGTAAGGTTGCCTCCCAGACCACAAATAATATTTAAAACATTGTGCCAGAAAACAGCAGTGGCAAAATAAGAGAGAGAAAAAAGAGTTTTTCCAATAAGGGTTTGTATTGATTACAATGAAGGCAAAAGAATTACAACTTTTCTAGGAAGTCATCCCATAGTACCTTGAAAAACAAAATATTTTTATAACATGAGTCTTTGTAGGCTAGAATTAGGTGCTCAGTTTGTATTCTTCCTGATTATGTTGGACTGTAACACCTGTCAGCACTAGCCAGTAGCATTGGCTGATTGAAGTTGCAGTTCAGCAACTCGCAGAGGACAATGTGTGCCTGTGGGCTAGATTCTTCTTATCAAAAGTAGGTTGTTGAAGCTGAATCTCTCTCTTCTAGAGATTTGGAAACACTGGAGATTGTTTATTGTTTATTGTATGGTGTTAAATAATTTTGGACATGTAATTATCTGGTAACGAGTTTGCTTCAATAAAGATAAATGTGGGAGGCATAGGAGCCACTTACTACTTATTAAGCAGGCTATAAATCCACATTTTCACCTGAAAAACTGGCCCAGAATGATAAGAAGTCAGTTCCATTTTTTCCCTTTTTTCCCAGCTGGTTTTGAGCAATTTAAGTAAGTTTTGGAGAAAGGGATGTTTTAAACGGTAACATCACAGCAACTGGTGTTTGGGAGTTCATTATGCGAATTTTTTGTTGGGTCTTTTCATTGGAGAATCTGCAGGGGGACTTGAATTAGTTTTCAGAGCTTGCAGAAAGGAGTCAGGACTCAGTTCTCCACCCATTATTATTAAGCATGTTCAGAACAGTGATTTCTTTCCTTGAGCACCCACCATAACAGATCTGATCCAGTCATGCATAACAAGTACTGTTTTTCTTTTAATCTAGAATTCGGCATGGTACAAAGCTTACTTTTATGGATGACAAGGTTTTTTTTTTAAATGAAATGGAAGCTGTGGAGTTGTGTTCTAAAAAGTTGTAGGTTAGAAAAATATGCTATATTTGAATTATTAAGCCCTGCCTACCTTCTGTTTGCTCCCAGCTATGTACTTTGATTCTAAGATTGTAGTCCTATGTAAAAATACTTGGGAATAATCCCTACTCTTTTGAATAAACATGGCTAGATTTGACTTGTAAAACACTAAGCTTTTGTTTAATGGGCCTTCGAGCCAGCTGAAATACATCCTTTGGTTTTTAAGTAAAGATGTAGGTTTTATCATTTAAACTACTAGTTTGAGGTATGTTCTCTGTCAGAGAAAACGAAAAAAGTATTAAGCCTCCGGCTGGTTCTTTTATTTCATCTTGTCTTTTGATCTCCCAGTTAGGATAAACAGTTCAGGTGTGTTTTCTTAGTAACTGGAAGAGTTACAGAAGGACTGGAGAAGACAGACTATCTCCATTCTCCTAGCCTTGTTTTTAAATTGCAGTCCCATCTTCTTGTCTTTGACCTGTGCACATAGATAACTGCACAAGCATACTCCTATATAGTCAGACTGACTGAATGGGATTCTACCTAGTTTCATTTTTCTGTCAGCACAGTGGGGTCTGCTAATGGATAGTTTCCCTCTCCCTCCTGCAGTCTTTGTCCCTCACCACAGTCTGTTCTGAAAGATTGGAAGGCTTTCCAGAGATGAGGAAGGCTGAGGGTTGTAAGGAGGGAAAGCAAAGTTCCATTGTGCAGGCAAAATTCCATTTGTATAGTAACAGTTGTATCCCTATCACCACACCTTTTGAATAATCACGCATAATAAAACGTGAAGGATTCAGGACTTGCTTCAGACACTCCTTGCAGTAGTTCCTACAGAGTGACCGAAAGAGTCTTTCACTTCTGAAACTGGACTTGAGCCCAGAATGATAAGGTACATTTTGTGCACCAACGCAGTTGCCCAGTTTTGAGTGGATAGAAAGTAATGCTTCATTGGAAGAATGTGAATATACCCCAGATGGCCAGAATAAGACACATGTCTGCTGGAATGTATGAGACATCAGTATTCCATGTATGTCAGATAACCAGAGCTCTTCCCCATATGAAGTGTTCTGCCTGCATTGTATTGCACATAAATAGAGGGTTAAAAATATACACCTGTCTCTCCCCTCCACTTTCTTAGGCCTCAGCGAGGTCAGTTCCTCTAGATAGATAAGACCAAGATTCACATTGACACTCTTCTAAATAGTGAACTTAATCCATGGACATGAGTAATTGGATTGACTTCTACTAGCTGTGTGTCCTATTCATGGCAAATATTGTGACGGAAACTTAAATAAATCTTTTTTTGGTGGTAAAGTGGTAGTTATATTCTATTGGTTTTGATATGTGATACTCAGTCTTTGGAAAATATAACTGGACAGGGGATGATCAGAAGCTATGTCAAATATAATGAACACTGTAATCAAAAGGTATCAAGGAGCATTGTCCTAAGTTGACCAGCTTTGCTACACGTCTAGCCATAAGGCTTACCCATTACTGCAACACTCTGCCAAGATGCCATTCTTGGTCCCCATTCTGTATTTGTATAGATCCATAACTATTAAACACTAAATACAGGAGCTATGCTGTGCAGCTAAAACAGGGAGAAAGTGTTAAGTCTCCAAATCAAAATGAACAGAATTTTTAAGTATTGATTTAAACTCTTCCTCTACTACCAGAAGTTCAGGTTCTGTAGACTTAGGAGCATGAGTGCTCAGGATTAGATCCGTTATCAGTCTTATTTTCTATAGATGTGCACATGTGAACCAACAAGGTTCACATCAGTGCTGCTTCTAACATTATAGCTTGCTTCATATTAGTGAAATATCAGCTTCTGTTTCTTGTATTTATGTCTACAGTTGCTTCTTAGTCTCTATCAAACTGGAAGATTGGTGTCATCAGCTTCCTGAAAAGTTTCTTGTATGTATTTATATAGAGAGTGAACATTAAAATGTCTACAAGTTCAAGATCACAACTGAAAAGAATTTTGAATGATATGTCTGACAAATGATGAAACTGCTATGGCTACTTTGCTGTTTTTGCTCTCCACAATAAGCAAACCATTTCTAATACTAAAAAGATGGAGAAGATTACTGGGTGCCTTTCTGTAGCCACCTGATCTTTTCTTAGTGCTCCCTATGCCCCACAATGCTACCTTGGTGTATTCAGACTCCAGTGTTGGCTGGGCAAAAAAAGAAGGCAGCAATACAGTTTTAAAAAAAATTCATTTGTTTGCTCTTAGCTCCTTCTCTCCTAATCGCTGGCAGCATGAAACCCAATACAATAAGTAGAGGAAGTAAGGGTCTGTCCTCCAAATTCCACCTCATAGTGGGTGATCTGATACATTTAATCTGAATAAACATACAGTGGCCATAACACATTGTGGAGTAAGTTGCTTATGGAAGAACAGTTGGAATTCTTTTAAGCCAGAAGTGAAGGATATTGTGAAGGTGGCTGGCAGAGTGGTAGCAGCAAAAGAAATCCTCCAAAGAAGCCCTTGCATTTAGAGTGATGTTCCACACACATTGCTTTGAAAACGGTTAGCATTTCTAATTGGCTTCAATCAAGTTTGTATGCATCTGTTTTAAAACAAAAATGCTGATGTTTAATAAGAGTATCATTATTTTTTTTGCCATGCTGTCAAATTTTGGTGCATAGCAGCAAGATTAAAACAAAGAGGTTTACTTTTTTTTAGTTAATACTTTGCCACTAAATTTTGGTGCTGTGTTGACAGCAGTGGGGCTTCTAGTGGGGGGCCGTCTGCAGGCTGTGGGCCATGTGTTGCCTGTAACTGTTTTAAGCCAAACATGGTTATGATTCGAATGCAATACAGCTTGTGTGTAGCAATAGCAATAGCAGTTACGTTTCTATACTGCTTATCAGTGCCAAGCACACCCCAAGTGGTTTACAGTGTATTTAGCTAATTGCCCCCAACAAGCTAGGTACTCATTTTACCGACCTACGAAAGGATGGAAGGCTGAGTCAACCTGGAACCCTGCAGGATCAAACTCACAACATTGTGGCTGCAGTACTGGCATTTAACCACTGTGCCACCAGGGGTCCATATGTATGTATGTGCCTTCAAGTTAGCTATTGACCTATAACAACTACGTGAATTTTATAAGGTTTTCTCAGGCAAGGAATACTCAAGAAGTGGTTTGACATGGCCTTCCATTGAAATATAGCTTACAGTGCGTGATAGCCTTATATCTTGGGAAAAATCAAACTCCTGAATATGTGCTCTTGGTATGCGAACACTCTTAACTGGATTGGTAACTTGTATTAATGGGATTTGCGTGATAACAGCTTTCATAATAATACAGAGCAATATTAAGATTTCATGGTTTGTTATTTTGCAGTATGTGGAACAGTTTCAGTTGGAGAAGAAGAAGAAGAAGGTGAAACAGGCTGGATTGAAGGAGCTGCAATCCTCCTGTCTGTTGTTTGTGTGGTATTAGTTACAGCTTTCAATGACTGGAGCAAAGAGAAACAGTTTAGGGGGTTGCAAAGCCGCATTGAACAAGAACAGAAGTTTACTGTCATCAGGGGTGGCCAAGTCATCCAGATTCCTATAGCTGACATTGTTGTAGGTGACATTGCACAAGTAAAATATGGTAAATATGCTTGTTTATTTTATTGATACCATTGTTAATTTATTGAATTAAAAGTATGTTAAAAAGTAGCTTATGTTAAAAGTAGTTTTTGCCTTTTTTTAAGGTGACCTTTTACCAGCAGATGGTGTACTTATACAAGGAAATGACCTCAAAATTGATGAAAGCTCACTGACTGGAGAATCTGATCATGTTAAGAAAACATTGGATCGAGATCCTATGTTGCTCTCAGGTGGGTGATCAAATGATAGCTAAGATCTAGGCATGAGGTATTTTGGAAACTGGACAAAGTTTCCTACTTCTAGAACTAGGTTATGTGAAACATTGTCTTCCCAGGTAACAGTGTGCTACGATCTAGTGCTCTTATGTATTATGTATTACACTTTTAACCTCCCTGAGACGAAAAAGATGGGTCTTAACAAGAGGTAGGATTTCAGACATACAAGCATCCTTTAATGTGATTAGTTTAACCAAGTGTGTGTAGGTGCAATGTATCTACTTTGCATAAGATTAAACATAGAACAGTTTTACTTGAACCTGGCAGTGTTGATTAAGTTGATCTCTGAATTTTGCCTTTCTAAAGAAAATGCATTAATTAGTTGTTTGATGCCTCTAGATTTAAATGAAAAAGTAAAACCCCATAAAGGTAAAATGAGTTGTGTGATTAAAACTACAGAAATACTGTAGAATGCCCTTTTGTCTTGTTTGGTTGTAGTCTGTTGCTTTGAACTGAATTTCAGCTCCTGTAACTTAAGTGCTACTTTTGAATTAATTGTAAACTGCTTTTAAGCTAGTACCTCACTACAATATGTATTGATACATATCAAAAATAAGAAGTAGGATCTGCGACAAGATATGGCAGTGCACGAGGAGGCAGGCAAGGAGCTGTGGTGCCCCAAAAGAATGACTCAGAGCGCACTGCCCCGCCTGGGCCCCCCCATCCCTACGTGACTGGGTGTATTCTAATCTTAAAATAAAAATGGGGAGCCATCTATCAGGGTACTCTTTCCCCTAAAGATAGTTGGGAATTGTGCTGCAGTTCCCAGGACTCCTATTAATTATGCTGTTAGGTCTGTTGAAGGTTGCAGTCCAATAACATCTAGAAGATTGGACGAGTTTTTATTCATTCATTCATAAATCACATTCACTATTCCATTGCTATTAACAAACTCAGTTCTCCCTGTATTGTTTCTGGGAAACAACTCTGTGAGGTTTATGTGACACACAGACACACACACACACACACACACACACACATCTGTGTGAATGAAGAATGTAGACCCCTAGGTTGATATCAAGTACATTGATGTCATCCCTCTGATTTCTAAGAAGTTTTGTTTGGGTTTAATCTCTACCAGCATTCACTACTTGAGTTCGCTGTTGTGTATGTACCTTCAGGTCGCCTGTCCGCTTAGGGAGACCCCATGAATTTCATAGAGTTTTCTTAGGCAAGGAATATTCAGAGGTGGTTTTGTCAGTTCATTCATCTGAAATATAGCCTGCAGCCCCTGGTATTTATTGGTGGACTCCCATACAAGTATAACTAGAGTTAACCCTTCTTAGCTTCCAAGAGCAGATAGGATCGGGTTCCTTTAGAGTATTTAGACAGTGAGTTCGCTATTAGTGAATAATAAAACTGTAGATATTGCCCAGTGTTACAGACGTTTTAAATTGGAATTTTAAACTGTTCAAATTATTATTACTATTATGGTTTCAGTAGTTTAATTAATTTTTTTTCTGTTTATTATTGGCCACACTAAATGCTATTTTTATGGAAAGTCAACAACAACAAAAAGAAAATAAACTGTAGCCAGTCAAACATTATGGCTATAAGTCATAAAAAAAAAAAAGAATAATTATATTAGAACCCTGCTTCTTAATGGGCACACTTTTTAAAAAAAATATTTTTATTAATATTTTACATTCTTAAAAATAGAGTGGATATACATCATTGGTGGATATATCCCATCCCCACCCCCCACTTCCATGTTTTTTTCTCCAGCTGAATTTATTTTGTTTACATTTACAAACGAGAAGAACAATTACATTCATTTCTTTCTTAAATTTCTTGTACATTTATGTTTTTATCCAATCCAAAACTTTTTTCCAGTCCCCTTCAAATTTCTGGATGGGTTTGTTTTTCAAAGACAATGCTAATTTTTCTGTCTCTACTATATCCAGAACCTTTAATTTCCACTCTTCTAAATCATTGTCTTTCTTTTCTTTCCAATATTGCGCATATGTCAACCTTGCTGCTGTTACCAGATATAACAATATCTTCTGGTGACTTCTTATCTCCCTTTGTTACCCTAACATATTCAACAAATAAAATTCCAGCATCATTTCAAAATTCACTTCACAAATTCTTTGAATTTCATTATGTATCGTTTTCCAAAATTATTTTGCCCTCCTACAAGTCCACCACATATGAAAAAAGGATCCAACCTTTTCATCACATTTCCAACACAATGGACACACTTTGTTGAGAACTTGTCTAACGTCACAGTTGGTCCTTCAGGAGATTCTCAACGCCTTACAGTCTTTCACTGGGAGCTCAATTGTACTTTGGACCATAAAACTGAATAGTAATTCTGTGTATTTAAGGCTTGAGAAAAAATATTTAACTGTGGGAATACCAAATATGATCCAGTTTCTTTTGGAATATTTTACAGTTCAGTGTATCACAATGTAAGACCATTCTTTCTTCAGAAAATGATTCACACCCTAGGAGTTATGGTGAGATTTGCTTGCTTGTTACAGTAAAATAAGCACATTAAATCATTACACTGAACGTAATATTTTTATTTTACTATTCAGTCTGATTTTAATAAAATGAGCATCAAAGAAGCCACAGTGCAAAAGAGGCTTGTAAGGACTGCCCAGCTCAAATCCCAGTGAAGACCAGTTCGGTTTGTTAAGTCAGTGGGGTTCTATTCCTACATTAAATACAAAAAAGCTCTTCTGTTAACAGTTTGTGTTCAACCTATACCATTAATCCTCTAATTGCTGCGTCTAATAGTAGTCATCTTTCTCTGATTTCTGCTAACAATCGTCTTCCTCTGAACACCCCATAGCATATGTTGCACAGTATCTGGACTACTACAGGTAGACACAGCTACTGTTTTCTCTACTCATGAGTTTCTGCATACTTTGTAACCAGCTCCTTAATCTACCCCCCAACTCCATAGGTTGCTGTGTTCTTTCTAAATAAGTGCAGTCTGTTCATATCCCCATCTGTCCCTCCCTCCTTTCTGCACACCATCTGTTCCTCTACTTTTCTTTCAGTGTTTGCTCCATTTCTTCCATCCTGTCTCACCCCTTAGGTCTAATCCATTGTGCAAACCACAAAAGGCTTTCACTAATTGTAGTATATGAATTGTTAGGAATTCGAGACAGGCAGGATGGGTAACTGGCTTCCAGCAGGCAGATTAAAATACACATGATCTCCATAGTGCATAAGTGGCATTTGGGTTTGATCAAAGGGCTTAAATCAGCCTATGAACATTTCTCTTGTGCCAACCTGCCTCTTTTGTGGAACAAGGTTCATACTATTCAAGTTAAACGGCTTGTAACTGTTGAGCAGGTTCAAGACCACCTTTTAACAGTCTGGGAGCCCATTCACAACTACACAGTTGTAGCACTATTATTCCATTTTAACTGCCATGGTACCATCCCAAGGAATCCTGGGATTTGTAAGTTAGTGAGGCACTTAAGTGCTCTGGCTAATAATTCTAAATGCCCCTGACTGTACTACAAATCCCAGGATTTCATAGGATGGAATCATGGCTGTTAAAGTGGAATAACAATGGTATGGTGTAGTGTGGATGGATCCTGGGTCTTTTTTACTTTATATAGGTAACAGCATCAGCGTGAGTGCCTCCTGCACTAGCTACATGGTGAATCTAAAAGGCCACTTTGCAACACTTGAATTTTTAAAGGTTTTCTTTCAGAAAGATACTTCACCAGAAATCACAAACAGCTTTTTCAGTTTCTTAAAGCCAAAAAAATTAATTGAGGAATAAGATGTATAATTAGAGTGTGCATGCACCATAGCAAGGAGGAATTATACTCACTGCAAAAGAAGTACTTTCCTGCTTGGAGCATTTCATTTAAAGTAGTTTGAGGGTTTTGGAGGGAGCATTATTGAAGTACAGGGTAGGTGGGGAAAGGGTGTATTCAGGCCACAATTTTAAAAGATTATGATATGTAATAGAAGCAAACACACTTGATTTTTATTTCTCCTGATGTGTTTTACAGGGGTGCTCCCCTGTGAAGATGCTATAATATATTATTACTATGCATCTTCTGCATGCATAAATGGGCTTTACAGTAGTTGAATTTTGTGATTACTAAATCAGTAATAACTTCAAAATGGGGACTTGATACAGTAACAGTTATCTTGGTAGGAAGATCAGTTGTATACAGTTTGATATTCCAGTCCAGAAACATTATGTGTGTGGTATGGAGTGAATAAGATTATGTTTACAGAGGTGTCCAGCCACCTAGTTCATACCCATGTGTGTTGGTTAATGCAGAATCAGTCTGGCATACAGTTACATATAGCATTCTAATATTGTCAGAGCATGTGGATCTGCCTTTTAACTGTAACTCATGTAGACTGAGACCTTGATTAGTCATGACACAACATAAAGTGAATTCATTCTGTTTTTAAGCTCTATTTGAGGCTTGTTCTGTGGACCCATACAACACTTCATGGACATTCAAACCTAATAAGGTGATACCTAAGATTAGAACAGGGCTTCAGCTATTGAATTGTCTGATGTACCCCATTGTACTTCATGTGCACTCAACTGGATCCGCCATCAGATGGGTACTATGGGAATGCAAAAGTGGAAGTCATAGATACAACACTTTATCTGCAGCCATTTTGCTGGGAACAGACAGAAACAGTAAAAGCACCAAAACAGTGCAGGTGCATCTCAGGCTTAACTACTGCCAATCTCTTGTTAGAGCTACTGGAAGGTTTTCTAGGCCTACAAATTAATCCTGTCTTTGTACAAATCCTTGAACAGGAATTGCTAGTGCACTATTCTGTACCCAGGTTCAAAAATCAGGTCCTGAGCCTAGTGTACAGTAGATGGGTCAGCAAACTACTGGGGCAGGAGCAGATGAGGATAGAAATTGTGTCAGTATCACACAGTCTAAAAAATACCTAATGCTTAATGTAGATTTTTACTATATTGTGTTAGATTATTGGTGGGAATTATGCAGCCTTCAGATGTTGCTGAACTTCATCTTCCAGCAACCCTGGCCACCACAGCCAGTAGATGAGGAATGTTGGTTGTTGTAATCCAACAATATCTGGAGGCTTCATGATTGCCAGCTCTGCCTTTAAGAATTCATAATTTCATTTCCTTGGCAAATATTAAACATTATTGCAGGAGAGCTGTCTGCTGCATCGTGTAGGCTGCTCTTACATTAAATGGATCTATATTATGTGGGGTTGAACACTTGCTACTTCCACAGCTCTCAAACTATTCTACTTGAAGCACTCTCTCTCTCCCTCTTCAATTTAAAAATAATTTCATCTTTTCTTTTTCTTCTCTTCTTTTTTAAAAACTAGACTGCTGTTAGTGGCCTCTGTGTCAATTATATTATGGTGATTATAAGGAAAGCATTTGTTCTGCATGTAATGGTACACAGTGAACAACCAACTATACTATTAGGTTCACCTTCTGTTTGCCTGGAAAGGAAATTCATCATTTTCTGAGTTATTTCTACACACATAACGCAGGACCCAGGGGGCAGATCTCCTGTTTTAAGCAGTCCTATCCGTAGAGTCAGGAGATGGGTAGTGTTTCCTTTCCCATCAACACCCAAAAACCCAAGGGCTATAATAGGCAGTAAGTACAGTGAAGGTTTAATTGTGCTGGTGCTGCAGCACAAGAGTAATATTGGTGTTTAGACCATATAGAAGTAATAACTAGCTGCAAGAGACTGGCATTCTCTTAGTGACACACATAGGGGTAGGTCCACCTTATATCCCTGTATATGTCTGTCTTTTTTATCATTATGGAACTGGTTTCTCTTCTGCCCTCTGCAGAGACCAACCTCTGAGTTATCATTGAACCACTGCAGCCCCCCACGACCATTTTGTTGGTGTTAGAGAGCAGCAGAGCGGTGGGGTCAAAGAAACATCTGGCTATACAAAATGATACGGTGTCAGCAGAGATCTCCAAAAGACCCTGGCAAATGTCAGCAAATGATGTAATCATTCTGTGTCTGGCAATGGGGACATAGCAGTTTCTGCAGTCCTCCCTCCACTGTCACTATCCATATGAGGGTGCTGAATAGATAGCTGTAGCATAGTTCTCCCTGTGGAACTACTGTGCTGTCCTATGCCCTACTGCATCTTGGCTAGTATGTGTACTTATGCACGCACTCATACTTTGATGGATCTGGTAAGAGGAACAAGTCTGGCACATAACAGGAACATAAGTAGTATAGAACTCTACCCATCAATCTGCATCTTATCTTCCTGCAGTCTATTCCCAGTGTAACTGACATGTGGGAAAGAAAAGGCAGCTTGGCTGTGAGAGCAGTGTTTGGGGAGTGGCAGCAAGAACAAAAAAGACAATAGTTCTGTATTTGTTCTGTTACTTCTACATTTTAAGCTTTTCTTTCCATCACCACTACTGCAGAAAATGCATCCTTTAAACATGCTGAACTGCCACCTTCCGTTAATATGGCACTTGCTTCAAGCTGCCGCACAAGATTGTTAGGCTAAAATGAGGATAGTGACAGGTGTCTGTCCTGAGAAGCCTGAGACTAGGATATAAATGCAGGTGTTTTGTAGGCACTTACCAATAGACACTGGAAACTGAATTTTGTGCTTTTTCAGATAATATTTTAGCATTGGCTAGAAGCCAGCAGTTACAAGATTTTCTAATAGCTGCTGTTTATCAAACGGTTTGGAGTTGGCTCAGAAAATTTTAGTATTCTAAAATCTTTGTATTTTCTGGATGGTCTTTTTTGTTTAAACTATTGCGTATAATTTTGTAAAATAGGAGTGGACAACGTTTTGGTTTATCAATCCTAGTTGGTATAAGCAATGGTTGAGGGATTATGGGAGTTGTAGTTCAAAGCATCTTGACATCAGTAGCTGCCCCACATCCTGCTGTGAAACATCAGTAGAACTTTAAACACAGGAATTGTGCACTTGTAACATGTTTTTCTGTCAGGGAGATTCTCAACTTTCCACAAATATGAACAATTTTCATTTCAGGTACTCATGTAATGGAAGGTTCAGGAAGAATGGTAGTTACTGCTGTAGGTGTAAACTCACAAACTGGAATCATCTTTACCTTGCTTGGTGCTGGAGCTGATGATGATGAAGAAAAGAAGGAAAAGGAGAAAAAAGATAAGAAAAGTAAGCATAAAAGTTTAAAAATCTCAAATACTTGGACAGTCTTTAGAGTTACACTGTGTTTGATAGCTTGTTTTAGAGAATTCATTCAACAATAAAGTTGATCATTTAAGTAGTGCAAAATGAATGTGAAATTCTGCTTTCCCTACATCCACTTCAGCTGTGAAAGATAAATTTGAAAATGAAATCATGAGCTCTACTATAACTGAATTCTTTCCATGCCAGCTTCAGCAGACGGTTCACCAGCCACTTCAATACAGTCAGTTTTCACTTGAGTACCCTTAATAGTATCACAAGGATATGATGTGTTAAGTGAGCTCTGTCAGATAATGGGAAGCCTTACAGAATATACTATAGAAGCAGCATCAGTCTAAAGCAGTGGTTCTCAACCTGTAGGTCCCCAGATGTTCGTGGACTTCAGCTCCCAGAAGCCCTGAGCATTGACCATAGTGGCTGGGGCTTCTGGGAGCTGAAGTCCACGAACATCTGGAGACCCACAGGTTGAGAAACACTGGTCTAAAGCAACTGTCAGGAATGTGTCCATATCTGGAGAGCTGCACATTCCCCAGCCTTAACCTAAAGATACCTGGAATTTTTTATATTCCATCTGAAATAAGATTCCATTATTCAGTGTAGTGGTGTTCTGGCTGTTCCCTCTTTCATGCTATGTGTTCTTGCTGGAATTTTCAAAACCTTTTGCTTACCCACCCAACACTTTTGTAATAAGCATAAATATGTAATACCAGTTTGTTGCAAATAATCAGAGGAAAATTTCTGGGAAAATTTCTGACTCTCTTACACAAATCACTTTTAATAAATGAGAACTTATGACAGCCGAATGGTTGGTACATTGCTGTGAAGGATCTGAGCTCCTATGGTGCCTCTGTGGGCAGAGAGGAAACAATAATCCTGAACTGCCTATTGAGCTCAGTGATGGTTTAAGGTATACCATGGGAAACCTCCACCCTTTGATGCCCTGTTATCTGGTAGCTGGCTCTTTTGACACTTCCAAATTAAAGACAAGTTCCATTCATTTGACAGGGGGTTCTGCTCTTTCATCAGTTCTTTTTACCTATAGAGGCTTGCTTAGAACTGCTAACATGCATGTGCTGCTTGCAAGGCAGCAAGTTGAGAGAGGAAAGAAAATGGTGCTTAGCCAGCGAAGAGACTTTGCAAGCAGTGCATCCCACAGTCAGTCTCAAGTGAATGTCCGTAACTCCTTCACGCTCCATATAATACAATGAATGGGTTTCATTTTTCAACCAGTTCTTTTTTCTGATGGTGCTCCAGTCCCTAACCTGTCAGATAAGTAGAGGAAGCCTGAACTTCTCTTTATAACAGAACATTATGGTGTTGGGAGAGGAGGTTATGAATTCTGAGTAAATAGACTACTGTGCTCCTGTTACACCCCTATTCACTCTTTAGCATCTGTACTAGTGAGTTTCTAATGGAGGACCTATTTCAGCATAGATTTCCTTCTCCCACTGAGCTGTGTTTTTATAGGAGAACTTAGCAGTAAGTGTAGCTTTGCCACATGGGCATAAGTTAAGAAAAAAACTACTAATTTAACTGAACTGAGGTACAATTGAATATACCTAGAATCTTCTGACTTGATTGAGATTTTTCCTGAATATTAAATAATTCTTAGACTTAAGCAGGAATCTAAAAATCTCATTGTCTTGTGTAATATGTGGAACTGAGTGCCTGACATGATTGCAAAGGATGAAGTAATGTGTCTTCTACAGATGTGATCTGGGGCAATCAAAATGGGAATCCCACTGCTTTCATTTATTTCTGAAGTGGAGTGCAAAGGAGAGAGAAGTCTGTCCTCTTGCAGGTTCATAAAAAAATGAAGGCGTTTGCCATAACCTTGTGTTTTTTGTGGATTTAACGATGTGCTTGCAACAGCAAGATTATAAATAGACTCTTGAGGTTTACAACTGTTCAGTAGTAGCACTACAATTCATATTACAACATGTATATGAAATATTTGTAGTTAGTAAGAAATGTGTGAAGTGTGAACCTAATCTAATCGTAGTTTTGTTTACATTTTGTTGAAACGAAAGGCATAAAAGAGGTCTTTCAGGAATCACATGTTGCAGTACTGTTGTTCATTATAACTTTATGATGTAAGATTGAAGTCTGGACATGAGATCTGTTAGATCTTGGTACACATGATTTATTTAATTTAGAGACTAGGGAAATTAGTAAATGGAGTACAGTTCCCTTCCTCATGATTGATGTTGTAGTCTAACACATCTGGTCCAGTGGTTGGGGAAATCCGGAATGTTCTGAAGGAACTTTGCACAGCATAGCAGAAAGCATGTCCTGGTTAGACAAATTATGAACAGTAACCTTTCGATACTGTTCAGCAATAGCTTTAACTTTTGAAACAAAGGCACCAAAATCTCCAAATAGTTGTTTTTTAAGTAACTACTGTACTGTGTTTACAGGTAAAAAACAAGATGGCGCTATTGAAAATCGTAATAAAGGTAATGAACAATACTTGCTATGTTAAGTTGATAAGTGGTGCTGTAGCACTTAGGGACAACTTGTGTTTCCCACTTTTAACTCTATTATGCTTAAACTTAGATCTAAAAGATGTGACTTGCCCTCACACTGTAGTATTAGGAAACTGATGTAGATGAACATACCAAGTAGAGATGTACTCTTAAAATGATGCAGACTCACCAAGTGATTGTTGTGATATTTTCACACATACCGTATCATCTGCTTCATTAGAAGCCTGTCTCCCCCCAAACCCCGCTCTCATCACCTTGAATGCACTTGAGTGTTGATTAACTAGCCTGGACTGGAGTAGAACATAGAATTCCAAGCTGTTCATGGCGCTGAGAAGTAGTGTGGAATGGAAGAATATGATGCTGTCACCCATTAACCATGGTTTTGTGCTAATAAATTCATTTTACTCTAAAGTCCTTATTCCTTTTCAGTCATTTAATTGAAAGGATTGACTGAGATCCAGGGAGCCACATGTTCTGACTTGGTTTTATCACCAGATATTTCCCCCGATGTATCTCCTGCCCCCGTTTCCTGTAAAATGTGACATTAACTGGAGAGATATCTGCTGTCTATATGCCAGACAGCTGTAGAAGGCAGTGGTAATGCAGTTTTAAATTCCAGCAGGAAAAAACCAACCCCTTTTTCCTTTTAAGCTCTCTGAATTTCAGAAAACCTGGAGGAAAGGGTGAGTGTCATGTTGCCCTTTTCCATGGGATTTTGTAGAAGGCCAGGCAAACACCATTCCTTTGGCATTTATAGAATTTAGAATGTGACATCTTTGCATAGAGCAGAGCAAACAAGGAGTGGAGAATTGTTGCCACTGCATAGTGGGTTTGTTTGCTGATACTCAGATAATTTCTAAGTAGGCACGAATATGCCATTTAAGTCTGGGATTTTGGATATATTAAGCGTAAAATTTAAAGCAGGTTTGTCAGATTGACTGTCAAGGCGTGTGGCCTTACTGTTTTAGAGGCAGAATAAATTTTGTTGAATAAATCTTTTACATTGACATTTACTGTAGAGTGCATGGACGGAGTGTTTATATATGTGTGTTTTTGTAAACTTAGCAAAGGCTCAGGATGGTGCAGCTATGGAAATGCAGCCTCTGAAAAGTGAAGATGGTGCTGATGGGGATGATAAAAAAAGAAATAGTATGCCCAAGAAAGAGAAATCAGTTCTACAAGGGAAACTCACAAAGTTAGCAGTTCAGATTGGCAAAGCAGGTATGACTTTTCAGTTTTTGGTCCTACAGTGGGTAAAACATATTTAGACTGCTATGTTTGTGTGTAGAGTAAGTGTGCAGTACTTAACTTGATGGAGAATGCTAAGCTGAGAATGTAAAGGTGATCCTCAAATATCAGCATTTTAGTTGGTGTACTCAGTGGTGCAGTAGCTTAATTGGACATTATAGTAAATGGTGCTAATACCTCTGCTTCAGATAAGCTTTATTTAATAGTTACATCGTGCCTTTTTCCACAAACTGAATTCAAGATGGCTTACACAAGAGTAGATCATACAATAAGTAAAATAAAATACAGAATATGTTTAGTCCCTGGCATCATGGAGATGCTGACTTTCTGAGTGACCTCTAATGTGGAATTTACCTTTTTTGAGCTCCTGTACACTCAGTCAACGTTGTTGAGTTATTTGATACAAAAGTAAAATCTTCTGAATGATCAGTCACTACCAGTTCAGACCTCGTAATATTGTGTGTGAGAGCCACTGTAGTGTAGTAGTTTGTGTTGGCCTACAACTCTGGAGACCAGGGTTTGATTCCCTGTTTGGCCATGGAAACCCATTGGGTGACCTTGGACACTTCACACACTCTCAGCCCCAGAAAAAAACCCATGGCAACTCCTTAGGGTTGCCATAAGCCCAAAATGACTTGAAGGTATGCAACAACAACAACTTCATGTGTGTTTAGGCTTTTCCCATCAAGGTGTACCCCCTTGCACTTATCTTGAATAGCATTTGCCATTTTATTGTTTGTTCACTCATTGGGAGAGAGCCTTTGTGATCTCTTTGCAGTCTCAACTACTTTAAATAATTTGCCCACCTTCATGTTTACTCCTGACTCCAAATACGCGAGTTTAAAAGTACTGGTCCAAATACAGTATTTGAGATGCTTGAATTAAATATTCAGTTTGAAATCTTCAAAACTGGGAATAGACATTGGAAACTTACTTTCTAGACTATTTGTCAATAATGAAGAATTAATTGGTTTTCTTTTCTTTTTACAAGGATTACTGATGTCTGCTGTCACAGTCATTATTCTTGTATTGTATTTTGTAATTGATACCTTTTGGGTCCAAAAACGTCCTTGGCTTGCAGAATGTACACCCATATATATTCAGTATTTTGTGAAGTTCTTCATCATTGGTGTTACTGTTCTGGTTGTGGCAGTTCCAGAGGGTCTTCCACTTGCAGTAACTATCTCACTGGCTTACTCTGTAAAGGTATGTGTGAAAAATGTTTGGTTCCATAGACTAGCACGACAAATGCACTAAATGCTAGTTATGGGTAATGCTAGAGCCAGCTTTTTCCATTATCCATTCATTTGCTGTTGCATATTGCAGTTATCCTGTATTCTCTCAAGCACAATCATGTATCCCATTCATTTGTCCATTACCATCCCCCTCAGCAGAGGCATCCACCCTTGAAGGGAAAAGAATCCAGGACTGATTTTTGAGCTCCCCTATTCCCAGCATTTGGCTTATTGATTGCTCCTTTACATTTCTGCAATATGTATCTGTATGATACACATATTTATATAAATACACATGCCACCTTCTGCCAACGATCTTTTTCCTTCCTGGAAGTTTCTCCTTGTGCTCAGTTTCTTGGGGGATAGGAGGATTTTGGCAAAAGAAAAAAAAGTTAATCTAAGCCTCTTCCCTGAGATGTGCATTGCAGAGGACTTACAAGGGCCATGTGCAGGTGTACTCCACTAGAAGGAAAAGAAACTAGAAATGATGGTTTGTGAAGTCTGTTCTTTAAACATATGGCTTTTAAAATTTTTCCTTCCTGCTTACAAACTGTACAGCACATCCACCATTCCCTCTGCCTTCTCGGGGTGTAAGGCATTGGTGAGGAGTTCAGATACAACAGGTTTTGGCCTCCCATACCCCCCCAAAAAAGAGATAACAAGAAGAAGCTGCAGGGAGGCAAATGAGGAAGTGTAGAAAGAAGCTCAAAGGAAATTGTGGTTGATGGGATAGTGCCAAGTACAAGAGCACTCAGTACAGCATGAGCAGAAAAGAAATCTACAGAGAAGTAGGAGGCCTTGCTGCGGGGATGAGACCTAAGAGGAGGCAATGATGTCCACATGAAAAGGTTCCATCGGTATCATCTACCATGGATGCTAATGGTTCACCAGCCCTCCACTAAGTGTAACCTCTTTCCTCACATTTGTAATGACCTTATTCCTTCATAAGTTACAATAGCTTAAGAAAATATGCATTATCCTGTTTTATTTTATATTTGTCTACACAGAGAGCTTAAATATGAAAATGCTAGTGTATAATTAGTTAGGAATCCCAGCCTGGACATGGACAGCGAGAATTAGATTTTAGAAATACTTTATTACTCTTCAGACTGACTTGTTCTTTTTTTTTAATATAGAAAATGATGAAAGATAATAACTTGGTCAGACATCTGGATGCTTGTGAAACAATGGGAAATGCAACAGCCATTTGCTCAGATAAAACAGGAACACTGACAATGAACAGAATGACAGTAGTCCAGGCTTATATCAGTGAAAAACATTATAAAAAAATTCCAGAGCCACAAGCTATTCCTGAGAAAACTTTGTCATACCTTGTAACAGGAATCTCTGTCAATTGTGCTTATACTTCCAAAATCTTGGTAAGTGCAAACTGAAAGGCTTAAAATTTAACAGATATGATTTGTTTCTTTAAGGTTAATAATCTAGAGATTTTAGAGTTCAGGCATATGCTCAGCATCTTTCCCATTGAAATCAATGGGTTTCTCAGTGTTTACAGTTAAAACATTATTTTAAATATATATCTATTAAATTAATACAAGCACATTGGTAAAATGTTACTAAGATAATGGATCGACTTTTCTGTAATTGAAGCTAGAAGTATCTGGCCGACATTCCATAGCAGGATAATTCATTGTTAATTGGGTTCGTGGACACATTCATGTACACATTTCCCCTTTCCTGCATGGTGAGGTTGGACTGGATGGCCACTGTGGTCTCTTCCAACTCTATTATTCTATGATTGTATGACCAATGAACTATCTTATAACAGTATAATTTTGCTTGGTTTTTAAATAAACCTCTTCACACAGAAGTTGAAGGAAAATACAGGTATGTCCATGTTTCCATTTTATTCATTGAAAAGCATTTTTTTTAATTCTCCAAACCTATGCCTAGTGTTAAAATACACTTTTGACCTTTCTCATCATATCTTCAGAGAATTTTTTTTAAAAAAGAAAGAAATTTAAGAATTGGCCCTCTTAGACACTTCTAACTCTTTTTACAATGAATTGCATAATGCATACAAATCTTAACATGTGTGCTCTGATCTGAAGATAAATTACTTTTACAAAAATCCTATTGAGTATTTTACTTTCAGTTGAATGTACCTCATTTCATTTTTATAAAATAGTTTTTGAATTGCACATACTTTGAAATGTATAAATCTCTGATTTCAAATATTTAACTGTTTAATCGGTAGTTTGTTGGTTCTGATTTAATAAATTCCAAACCACCAGTTCCTTGTTCTGACACAGTTTATTTGCTGGAACAGAAGCAAATTCCTTCTTAGTGGGTTTATTTTGACTTTCAGCCTCCTGAAAAGGAAGGTGGTCTACCACGCCATGTTGGTAATAAAACTGAATGTGCCTTGCTGGGACTGCTTCTGGATTTGAAACGAGATTATCAGGATGTTAGGAATGAAATACCAGAAGAGGCACTCTACAAAGTCTATACCTTCAACTCTGTTAGAAAGTCAATGAGTACTGTGCTAAAGAACTCAGATGGCAGTTTCCGGATATTCAGCAAGGGTGCCTCAGAGATAGTACTTAAAAAGTAAGTTAACTTTTGTCCTTGTGGTCTGTGTAATAAGATTTTGATCAGATTCCTGAAATTGTGTCATCTGTTCCCTGGTATTTAAGCCAGCATTTTTTATGCTTTTCAACATCTTTTAGCTGATTTAGAAATCTTACCCCATAAAGAGCTGGTATCAGCATTATGACATCTCTAGAGTGGATTCTTCACTGACCAAACTGAACAAAGTACTTTTCAAATTTGGGTGAGCTTCTTCCCAGAGTTTCTCCATCAGGAGTTGGACTGCTGCTGCTGAAAAGTGGCAGCAGCCACTGGATTTCTAGCTGCCACTGAAATTTTGGTACCAAATATGGGAGGTTTCCGTAGTATAGGAGGGTTTTAGAAAATTCTTTTGTGCCATATAGCTGTGTAAGACTCCAGACTAGAGTTATCTACTTACATTTCTGAGTTCAAGGAAGATTTAAAAAATAAAAAAGGAAGCTGCCATGGTTTTGACCGCACGGTTACCAGGGGCTGCCGTCACAGATTCAGCAACACGAGTGCAGAGTAAGGATGCCTTGGGTCTCATGCAGCCCACAGACTGTGTATTGTGCATCCATTTGAAGTAAAGACAAAGGTTTAACTTTCATTAGTTAGCATGATAGCTTTGGTGTAATGTAACACAGTGATTATTTATTATTAGATTAACTACAAAATCTAATTTTATAGAGAACCAGTGTAGTGGAGTGGTTTGAGCATTGGACTAGGACTCTGGAGACCAGCATTTGAAGCCCTGCTCAGCCATGGAAACTGGGTGATTTTGGGCAAGTCACTCTCTCTCAGTCTCAGAGGAAGGCAAAGACAAATCCCCTCTGAACAAACCTTGCCAAGAGGGCCCTGGGATAGGTTTGCCTTGTGGTCACCGTAAGTCAGAAGTGACTTGAAGGCACACAACAACAACAAAATCTTAGTTACCTAATCTGGGAAACATTCAATTCAGGGGTGGAATCTGTGGCCCTCAAGAGGTTTTTGAATTGCTGTCCCCTTAATTGCTTTCCATTAGCTGTGCTGGCTAGAGCTGATTGGAGTTGAAAGCAAAAAACATCTGGAGAGCCACAAATGCTTTCCATTAGTATCTTTTCCCTAGCCTTTTATCCTTTTAAAATCTGCATGGTTTTTCTATTTGACTAAATAGTCAAGCCAAATACATTATCTTTATATTTTTCAAATGCAAAATCAGCTTGTTAATGTATGCAGTTGGGGTACCTCTGTGTTTCAAGACGTGTCTTCTTGCCAAGGACAAGGGAATTTGTTTGTTTTTGCTTCTTTTACATCCTTATGTCAGGCTTAGGAAAAGTCACTGTTAGATTCTTACCCAGCATGCTCTAAATGTTGAAATACGTATTTTGCTTTCAGGTGCTTTAAGATACTGAGTGCAAATGGTGAACCAAAAGTATTCAGACCAAGGGACCGTGATGATATCGTAAAAACTGTGATTGAGCCCATGGCCTCTGAAGGACTCAGAACCATATGCCTGGCATTCAGAGACTTCCCAGCTGGAGAACCTGAGCCAGAATGGGACAATGAAAATGACATTGTCACTGGTCTTACGTGCATTGCTGTTGTAGGCATTGAAGATCCTGTGAGGCCTGAGGTAGGAAGAAACAAGTGTGTGTCTGTGTATTCTTTATGAAGCTAGTCCATTGCCTCTTCTGGAGTGTCAGCCAAACTTGAGTTTTAAAGCATACTAAGTCATTTTATTAGTTGTTTAGGCTTTACCAGTTACAGTGTACTGTCCCTTGCCAAGACCTCTGTGTACTTTTTTGGACAAAAAGGGAAAAAAGTAAACTTCAGAATTATAACTACGAATGAGTGCAGATTATAATGGAATTGTCAGAAAATAAATTTTTAAGTTTAATTGACGGTTACAAAATGATAAAAGGTAAGCAGTATGGGTCTGTTGGTGACCAGCTAGAAATCGGATTTAAGATATCATGGTGTGAGTCAGGAAAAGTCAGGATAAGAAAATAAAGAAGTTCAAAATGAATGTTAAAGTAATATGTATCCAACAAAGGGAAGGGAAGGAAGCAACTTTGAAGGTAAACTATTTCTAGTTGTATTGTATTGTACAATTGTATAATTTTTTTGTCTGTATATCTATATGAAGATACATTTTGAGATATTCTTTTTTCTTATTTTTTATTACTGTAATAGATATTGAATAAAAATATATATAAAAATATTAGTCTGACTAGAGTAGGCTCATGCAGTCAGTTGCTGAATAGTGGAGTAAACAAACTGATAAATTCCATTAATTCAGC